>VDFB02020778.1:0-19490 GCA_007258455.2 Sequoia sempervirens
AATCCAAATCGGGGCCCCAAAACTTAGGTGGGACCCATACACCCAAGTGGCATATGAGTCCTAGATCACTAAATTTGGGCCATACAATCCAAAAATACATGAATTATGATTGGATTTTGGTTTATGTTGAGATTATCCTTGAAAATATGCATTAATTATGGCTTGTGGATGTAAAATAAGGCCAAATAAGGCATAAAGAAGCCCAATTGATAAAAAAAACCCTAGATTAGTGTGAAAGTGTGGTACAACACTTTATATCACCTTAAATAAGGTACAATTAAGTCCATTTAGCTTACAAGGCCCCAAGACCTAATTTGAATGTGTTAAACACATTACAACACTAAATCAAGGCAACATTATGCTCAATTTAACGAGGTTCTAAATAAGCACGAAAATGTAGAGTGATACATTTTTTGTTGCCATAGTATTATAGGAATTTCTTTAGTTGATAATTAAACATCATAAGACAAAATTTTCAATTTGAATTTAGATCATTAAAATGCCACCAAAAAATATTAAAAAATGGGATCCAAGACTTAAGGAGGACCCATTCTCCCTTGGGTGAATGGGTGCTAGGCTCTAAACCTAGAACACACATTTCCCAATATGTGTAATTAAGTGCATTCCTTGATTAAATGTGGGTTTCCCTTTCAAAAAAAAAAATTAATTAGGCTTGTGAGTGCACAATTTGGCCAATTAAAGGATTAATTAAGTCCAATTAATCAAGGGGATGCAAACATAGTGTGAAAATGTAAAGGAGTACAATCTTCTACACTACAATGGGAAGACAACCACTTGGTGTAATAGTATTACCTATCAAAGTTGGTAAGGTTGTATTGTAAACTCGTATCCATGTCATTCCCCATGATCTTTCATACAATCTTCTTTTGGGTAGATCATTAATTCATGAAATGAAAGGAGTACCTTCAACATTTCATTGCCTAATGAAATGCACATACAAAAATAAAGTTTATATGGTAAAAGATGATCCTAAATCTGATTTTTTTTTACAAACTGAAACAAGAATGAAGAATCCTTTTGGAACATTGATACAAACTTCAAAAGAAGAACATTTACAAATTGATAATAATCCTTATTTTTTTCATCTATAAAAAAAATATTAGATGATGATCGAGGATCATTAGATTTCACACCTACATTCATGGGAGAATACAAGATTACATAATCAAAATTAGAAAAATAAAAAGTAGTCACAATGATATCAACATAATCTATCATTGAATCATCAAAAACATACACAACTACTAGCAAAGAGGAAAACATAAATTACACATCTACATATGATGAAGATGATTATGAAATACCACCTTATTTGAAAGAAATGGAAGCCATTTATGGAAGAGGTTATAAAATTTTATCCATGTCCTTGTAGAATTCAAAATGCAAGAAACAACAAAACATCTTGGCTACTATCCTTCAAAAATAATGAAAGCATAAAAAAAACCTTCACTTAATCATACAAGTGAAAAATAATATTAGTTTTTTCTCCTTGCCATATGGTAGTTGTAGTATCACACAATACTCACTTCCATGCATGGGGGTATAAATTAAGTTTTATGCAATCATATTTCATTTTGCAAGGAGTAGCATATCATCATCCATTTTGGGCTCATCTTTGTCCCTACACTTCGGGGGCAAGGGGTTAGGTAGCCTTGTGTTAGGTTCATTCCTTCTAGCAAGGGATCCCTCTTTATCTCCTTAAAATTTTAGTTTAACAAGTACATTAACATTTTAAGGGGGGCATATATTACCCCTATCCATTTTATACACATCTTGTGAAATTTGACTTATTGACATACCCATTTGGTGGTGGTGTTGTTTATAATTCCCCTTGAGGCATGGTTATCATTTTTTCCCTTGTGACGTTAAGATTTTTTTCATCCACCATGACAATTTTGTGTACACCTTGAGGTAATTTTCATTCGTCCCCTATGGCAATTTTTTGTACCCACTAAGGAAATTTTTGTTCATCCCTTGTAACTTTAAATTTTGTCCACCCTTTGAGGTGATTTTTATGCCCTCCTTGAAGTGTGGTTTGCATAGTCCTAGCATAATGGAGTTTTTTGGTCTATGATTTGGGAGCATTTTAACATGGCCGCTGAGCATAACACAACTTGCTTGCCAATAGAGCTATTTGTTTCAAAAGTATTTAGTATAACACAACTTGCTAGCCTTGTAGAACCCATCATATTGCATGGAAACCTAGCATAATGCTACTTGCAATCTAGTATATCCATGTGGCTCATGAGTGATGTGACATAACATGACTTACTAGTCCTCATGGGAGCATTACTTTATTCAATGAATGACATTTGATATTTGAGACAATTTAAGACAAAAGTCTCTTTGTCTTATCGACTCAAATCCCTTTAGTACTAACCTTGTTTTTTTTTGTATGTCTTTTGTGTGTTCTCTTCATGTTGGAATCATGTTTAAATCATGTTTGTGTTCATTTTTTTTCTTCTATATGTTATGTTATGTCTGAAAACAAGGAACTAGGGTTCCACCTTTTAGGAGATGGAACAATTAGGGGACCTATTTCACTCTCAATTCATTAGGAAATTGAGATCCCTCAACCAAGTGACTTAATTGAGCGAAGGAGAACTATTAGGAGGTTTCCTTAGGTGTGATTAAATGAGGGTTTCACCATTAAATGAAGTTTCTAAGGAGAACTACAAGCTTGAACACACTAAACCCTAGAAACTTAGAACATGAAATCGGATCGCAAAACAAAAGATACCAAAAAGTACTTGGAGGATTAGAGATTACTAAACAAGGCCTGAAAACCATAAAATTTTTTGTTTCTAATGTGTATTGGGATTCATACACTAGACTAAGCGATTTAGTCCCAGTCTAGGGTTTCTAGGTAGAATCTGGAATCTCTCAGGGACAAGTTAGAATCCACTAAAAATAGGTAAAATTCCTATACCTAGACTCATATGCCCAAGGTGGTGATTTAGTCCCATTATTAGGGTTTCTATGATATTATTTCAACCTCTAGTGATCTTCTATAGCTTTCATTTTGTCCAATCTTCAGGTCTGAAAAGTTTGAATTCTGATATGTAGGTAAGTTTTCATGAAGATGACAACTTCTTGACAACTTTCTTCAATCTTGCAACTTTGTAACTTTGTCTTCAAAGGATCTTCAAGATTCCAATTCACATAGATCTACAAACACACATAAAGAGGGAAATTTTTTGTTGTGTTACGGAATAGGGGTTTTCCTTGGTCAAACCTCGTTTTAGTAATTAAACCTTGAAATGAAATGAAATAACACGAAGGAATGATGAATGAACAAATGTAATGTTGTAACTCACATGGTGACTTGAAATAAAGGCTACAAACTTGTATGAAATGATTAGCATGAATGTAGTTCTTGACTCTTGATTGTTGATATGAGATAATTTCTTTGAATGCTTGCTTGAATAATGGAACCTACATCACATATGTTAGCTCAAAAGCACACATGATGCATGGTGACTTTGACATGATGCTTAAATCTTGAATATAGCTCCAAAATGCTTGATAATCAGCTCTTGAATTCTCTTGAATACTCTTGAATTCTCTCTTGATCATAAGTTTTCTATAATGCTTGAATACTTGAAAGCTTAGATGAAATTATGTGAAATAACCTTGTATTTATACTTGTTTATGCAAAATTTCTTGAAATTACAATACTACAAAATGACATCAAATCTAGGAGAAGAAAATACTTCCAAGAATTTAATTCAAAATAGGTCCAAGATAAAGTAGGACTCATACACCCAAGGTGATGTATGAGTCCTAGTGACATAAACTTGGGACACAAACTTTAAGAAATGTTAAGTTCAATGCAATATTTAGGATCAGGCCCCAAAGCCTAGGTGTGAACCATATGCCCAAGGTGGCGTATGAGCCCTAGATCACTAGATCTAGAACAAATAACCCAAAAACATGAATTATGTTTTTTCTTTTATTGAATTTTAGGATTATCATTCAACAAATGCATTTAATTAGGTTTGTGGATGCAAAATAGGACCAATTAGGGCATAAAGAAGCCATTTTTAATAGGGAAGGACCAAAAAAGTGTGAAAATGTAAAGGGATACATTTTCTTACACTAAATTTAGCCCCCACTTTATTGAGAGGAGGAAATTTCTTCAAACTCACACTAAAGTAGACAAACTCGTATCAAGAGGGGCTCAAGTGTACCAATGATTGTGAGATAGGATAGAAACTATAAAGAGGGATGATAAATCCCTTAGGATCAATATCCTATGGTAAACCAACATAGACACAAAAGAACACACATATGGATGATGCATGAAGCAACAAAACTATACAAGCTGACACTGCCAAAGACATAAAGAAGAAAAAGGAAAAGGAAAGGGATTAGATCAAGCCTCGACCATTTTTCCATCATGATGTGGATTAGATCTAATTTATTTGTCCCAAAACCATTTACAAGTGGAACACAATGTCCACTATGCAAAAAAAAAACTTGCTCACAAGGGCTAGTGGAACCTCATGTTGTCCACTAGGTGAGCCTCCAAAGAGGTGAGACACATACGCACGCGAATGGTATGCAATCACATAGACAAGTAGGTGGCTATGTGAAAGTCATGCCTAAGTTTAGCTCCCATATGATAACCATACCAAAGCTATACATCTTGATAACTTTGATGTTGAATACCCAAGATACTAAGAGAGGGGGTGAACATATATCTTCTTAAACTTATTGAACAAACACTATCCAATTACTCTAATGTATATAACAGTAAGAATGAGCAAGAGCATTAGCAGAACATAAAAATAAACAACACATGAACACCATGACTTTTACATGGAAAACCCAAAATGGGAAAAACCACGGTGAGGATTAGCTCACAATATTGTATAATCGATTATAAGATATTACTATTACCAAATTTTCACCTATGGCTCAATCAGGTAGAGTCTATTGATATTTAAAAGAAAATGGTACATTTTCTATCTCCCTTACATTGCATTCATGTGTGCAAATGAAATAACTTAAAAGATTACAAAAAATTAAATCATTGCATTTATATAGATGCATGAAACATAAGAAAGATTTTTACAAATCTTTTCTAAAGAAGTAATCTTTATTGAGTGTGAATGTAGAAAATATTCATTTGATTCACACAAGCCGTGAGTTTAACTTTTGCTTATTCAATAAAAATCTAGATAGACATATACATGAATAATTAAATGCAGGGAAATAATGTGCATGTAGGGAGGGTAACCAGTCATTGTCTAAGAATGACTGGCTCTATTGTATCTTCTTGTCCAGTTGCTGCCAGAGTTGTGTTGACCTTCCTAGCTCCTAAGTACTCCTAATTCCTACATTAAGTCATAACAATGTGTTAGAGCAGTGCTCTAAGCAATGAAATTTTACATACCATACATGATCATTTACCTATGCATGTATAAATTGATCATGATGTGCATTAAATGAGTTACATGTGAATTTTAAGTGTCCTAGAAAACTATTGGAATTATCAAACACACCTAAAATACACATATTTATTTATAACTTGTTTGATTCATGTGCAGCTATAGGTGTAATCATGTCTTTATTTTGGTTAATTACAAAATGAGTGGTAGAAATGTGGCTCCCACAAGGGTTGAGCCCAGCTCATAGCAATGATTGCATTATCTTTATCTATGCATAGTATTTTATGAATATTCTAACTGCATATAGAATTAGATTGCAAAACAGTTGACATCAATCATGATTACTTCATAATCATAATGCAGAAGAGTATACAATGTTAAGAATCTTTAATAACAACAAATTTTAAGAGTACAACCATAGGTCTATTGAAGCAGAGATGAATCCATTTAATGTGAACAAGATTATTTTTGGTAAATTTCACATATTTCAATATTTTCTACGTGTAGAGAAGGCAAGGTATGTAATTCGAAATAGTGATTATTTCACAAAAGCAGGCAACGTGTTGTCCTTCAAAACAATGCCAAGAATCACATGGTAATGATGTGGCAAAGATTAGCAACAAAGCTTCAGTGACATGAATAATGGTATCATCAGTTAATTAAAGCATGTTGTATTTTCCATCCCAAGAGAAATGCACATTAGGGAAAATGAGTAACTAAGTGAATTTCCAATCATCATTATATGAAGCTGTGAAAGCATGGTTTATGTTCATGTGTTAAAGGTAGGAAAAGGGGATCATTGTTTTGTTCTCAGAAAAAAGCATTTCTGACAATGGAAATGCGACAATTAAGCTGATTTGAACAAGGAAGTAATAAAAGGTAGATGTAGTTATCATGCATACAAAGGATAGTCGTGAAGATTGAAAAGTTAAAAATGAAAAAATGACAATGTGAATAGAAGTTAGGTGACTGTCAAATGAGACCATGTTAGACCTTAAAGAGAGAAAAATAAAAAATTGTAGAACATTTGATGAAGTTAGTGGATACCGATATCTCCTCCATCCAATTAACTTCCAGTCATTGTAGCCAAAGAATGTTGGGAAAGTAAAGGGGAATGAATAGTAATGGTTATAACAGTATGTTAAAGGTTAGAGCTATGATAAGTTTCCTCCATATTATAGTAAGAGTAAAGCCTGAGAATAGTGATTGTCATAAGAAGCACAATCATTCGATAGATATAAGAGCCAAGACAAAGAGATCCCCACCTTGTCCTGGATGAAGAATGCTACAATGATCTTGGTAATTTCCATTCAAAACAAAAATTGGTATTATTACACCAAAAATTTGATAGAGAAATCAAACATTTGCAACATGGAAAAATCCAGAAAACCGAAAAAATGCTTCTAGTGGCCAAGAATGGGGGGATGATAAGGCCAAGTCATGGCCAATTTCCAAAAGGGGAAAGATATTATACAAAGCAAGATAATGAAGGCATGGGTTTATGATAACCCAGAATGGCCATGGGATTTTGATAGCAAGTCATGGCTTGCAAACTAATCCAACAACTGAAAAATCATCTCATGAAATCAATAGGAACAACATAGGATCGCAACCATTGAACTAATTGGCCTTTGTATTTTGAGGAGAAAAAAAAATACACAAAAAGAACTTCAAGAATCTACAAGTTATAGAATGTGCTTTATTTTTTGCACTCTCAGAAGCTTATTTTTGAGCTTTTATTCATAGGAGACAAAGTAATATGCAAAGATATTCACTTTTTCTGTAAAAAAACCAAATGGAAGAATGATTCAATAAGAAACTTGAAATCATACAAGATATTCATGAGTTTTTATAGGAAATTCAAAACCCAGAATGACCATAAATCTATTAAAATACAAAATAAAGTCAAGAGAGAATCTCATATTTATGGCGTGGCCAAGTAAAAGAGAAACACATAAAATGAAATGAAATTCCGAGTAAGGAAAATCATAATGCTGCGGTCTGTAAGCTGTTAATGAGCTTCAAATTCAAAACAAAAGCCAAATGTTGAATAAGATCAAACATTACCTTATATTTTCTGCTTCAAATCTCCAGAAAAGTCTTCACAATGGCATAAAATTTGCAGAGAATGCTTCAAAAAAACCCTCATAGTGGCGGCAGACTTAACTTCTTCTTGAGGCTTCAACATAACATAATGAAAACAATATTTATTTTACCTTGTTTTTATTTTAGGTTTTGTAAAAATCTAAAAGATGCCAATGGAATATGACTTTTTTCATATTTTATACAAAATAATTTCATGACAAACTAATGCCATCGTAGGTTTTTCTTTTCAAAGACTTAAACATTTTTCACTTTTTGACTTAGCAAACTTTTGTCTATGTTCATATCGATACATGGAGGTGTAAAGTATCTTATTTTTGGCATTTTTTTTATATTGTAAATGATTAAATATAAGTAATACTTTCTAAATCACTTATTTTAAATGATTATTTTCCTTTAAATGCAAAAATAGAGACGTGTTAATATGACTAAGTCTTGGGAGAAAAATGGAGATATATGCTTTAAGTTATGTCATTTGAGAGAATCTTGGAGAGTTGGAAGTTTGATTACCCAAATTTTGGAACAAATATAGGCATGATATTTCAGTTTTGAAATACAAGGAGGGTATCTAGGCATTATTTTCTTATGCCTTTATGTTTGACTTCGTCAAACAAGACTTTTTCATGCATATTGATGTCTTTTAGAGTGGATATGGATGATATATTTTTGGATTTTAAGAGGCATCCGAGTTCATGAAGATTCTAGAGCCCCTTTTGGTGGACCTACTTGGACATGATGATATATTCTCATTTGTAACTCATTATTATGTAGTTCTTGATTATGCAATTTTCTAGACTTAGTGACTTTTGAAGTCCTTTGGCAGATTTTTGTAGACTTTTGTAACTCAGTCTTTTGGCTTGTATGATAGTGGATACCATGAATAAACAATAAAGTTAAGTATTTTACCTTCTTAGTTCTTTTTTTTCTCATTGTGTGCATGTGTTTGAATGATGAAGTTACTTGTGAATTTTTTTAATTCCTTGTGATTTATGTTTCAAAGTTAGCATCTTTTATAGAAATATATGCATATTGCAGGTCATAAGTTGTATCAAAATTTGTGAATGTTTATAGTTGTGAGAGTAATCTTTCCCTCTAAGAGTTCGAGATTTTAAGGATCTTCTTATGAAATACTTATACAAAAAGCATACGAAGTTTAGTTGTGTGAGTTGAGATTTATCATTTGATTAGTTTGTGTATGTAAATTGTTCACTAGTTAGGTGTATCACCATAGAGATAAATTATTTCAATTTATGTTATCTTTTTACTCTTTCCCCCTACAGAATCAGTAGTTTAGGTGAGTACCATAGGAAGTCGGCCTTCTCTGGGGGTTTGGTCTCATTAAAAGTGGGATCATTCCCATGTTTCACTAGATTGTTGGATTCTAAATTCAATAGGGTGCAGATTTAAGTGTTAACAATTTTGGCACACATGGTGGGACACATCCATCAATGCCTTTTTTCTAGTTTGATGTGCAACCAACAAATATCAGACCTTTTTAGAGGTTACTTTAGCATATCTGGTGACTCCTTGAGGTAAAAGAGCAGTAAATTCAGTCTTGTTGCAACACATGAGAAGAATACAAAACTAGAATTTCTAAGGAATTTGAGTATTTGTAGATGTCACCGCCCAGAAGACAAGGAAGGACAACAAAGAGAATGCCTCCATCAAAAAGAGTTTAGTTAACACCACTTGGTGTTAGGAAAAAGTTATCCTTCTCACCACCAAGGAGAAGAGGTAGACCGTCAAAGAGAGAGAATGATACTCGTTCAACTTAACAGTTAGGTGTATCACCATAGAGATAAATTATTTTAGTTTATGTTATCTTTTTACTCTTTCCCCCTGCAAAATTAATACTTTAGGTGAGTACCATAGGAAGCCGACCTTCTCTAGAGGTTTGGTCTCATTCAAAGTGGGATCATTCTAATGTTTAACTAGATTGTTGAATTCTAAATTCAATAGGGTGCAGATTTAAGTGTTAACAATTACAAAGGGTAGCTCACTACCAGGACTCATTGTCCAAAATGGGAGGCTCGCTGCCTACAAAGATACAATGTAGAAATGGATTAAAACCAAAAAATGAACTGATAAAGTTACACCTAACAAGTATTTATTCAGTTCCTTTGATGCTCAGTAAACTGACTTTACACACTTCATCATTTTCACATACTTGAATTCTTCACTATTTCTCTCAATCTCAAAAATTGTTCAATATATATATCTGATTCATCCACAAGCATCAATTAGTTGGCCTAATTAGATGCAACCCTTATTCACCAAAAGGATTAACTGTCAGCTTCAAGCTTGTACAAAACCTTTCCAAAAACAAGTCAAGCGTGTAGTATTCTACATGTCGATATGGACCTAATATAGGTCACACATACATCCACAACACAAAATCAATTCATTATAACATCAATTATTCATTAGGTCGGCCAAAGATAAACTTAATAAAAAATGCAACAACAAAATAATGTCAACTCACCATACAAGCACCTTAGCACATTAAATTTTGAACATACAACCTTCTAACATACAATGACCATTTCCGAAAATTCAAAGTTATGATATTCAACAACAGAGGATTGTAGACCAAAATACTGGAGGATAATAACTACATACTGGTTCAGAATACTAGATCAATTTTGAACTTAAACTTGTAGTTGCAACTCATATAACATGATGACATCAATGACAACACAAAAGTTGCATAATGATATGTTCTTATTTCTTTCAACAATTTTCCCCTTTGTCATTGATGGCAATATGTGCCAAAAGAATGTACAAACCTCCTGTGTGCAACACACTCTTCTCTTTTCTCTCCATGACATTATCTCCCCCTTTGACATCAAGGACAAAGGGCGGTCCAAGAAAAATATGAAAACTGAAAAAGCATTACCTGGAGGAAGGTGAGCCTTGAAGCTCCTTGAGTATACCTTTCCATGTTATCTTATCATTCTCCCAACTCTTCTTAGCATATATCAACCTTTTGTTCAAAGATTCTAGTTCCATCAGACTTTCTTCTACATCATCTAGAGTACCTAGAGTTAGATTGATCTTTTCTAATTTTTCTGCATTTGCCAAAGCATTGGCCACTAGAGTTTACTCCATTCTCACAAGGTCATCTAACTGACTAAATATTTTGATGATGTCTTCCTTCTGGTTTTGTAAAATAAATAATTTGTCTTTTTGAGTTGTGATAGCATTCTAGGTTGACCTGTCTCTATCTTTAGATGCACTGTATGTATTGGAAATCACTTTCAATTGGGACTCAATGGAGTCCATGAGATCTTTCATACTTTGTGCGACATCTGACCACTTTATGTTGTAAGCAAATACAATATTTGCTTCAGACTCACAAGCTTGCACAACTTCTAGGATCTTTTCCACATTGGTGTGCACCAAAGCACACTTATCATGAAGTGCCAAAAGCCTTTTCTATGCCATTTTCTCCTCAACCTCTTGCCTTGTCTTCTCACCAAGTTTAGAGGTTTACTCCTTAAAGGAGTCCAATAAAAGTTTTAAATTCTCTACTGGAGTGAGAGATGTATCTATTGATGTACCATGGGTGGCCTCCTACAAAGTTTTGAGGGCATCATCAATAGGATCTATCCCATTTTGATGTGTTTCCAAAATTTATTTTCTTTCGGATGCATGCAATGCATCCCCTAACACAAATTTATGAATAGGATAAATCTTATCCAAATCCACACAACCTTGAATCATGGGGAGTTGTAGAAATTCCAAAGGAATCACTAGATGGAATCTAATTTTCTTAGATAACAAGCCTTTTAATACATCATCGCCAGAGGAGGATTCGCTGGAGGACCTTTGTGAATCCAAAACCTACCCATGATCTTCTTCATTATTCCTAGTAGATTCCCCATTTCTTTCTTCTTCCACTACTCTTTATTTTTCCTTTACTTTTTCTTCTTCTTCTATTTTTTCTTCTTCTTCTTTTTCATCTTTGTCTTTATCTTTTTCATTCCTTTCACCTTCATCTTTATCTTTTTCTTCTTTAGCATGTTCCAGAGGGACAACCTCAAGCTTCTTTGATTCAACTTCTTCCTCATTTTATTTCTCTATCTCCGGAGGATCATTTATAACACCTTTTTTCAAAAGGATGTCTGTATCATTTGTACCTTGAGGAATTTCTTCCTTTACCTCTGCAAAATATTCTTCTCCTAATTTAGGTGCAAAACCGGATGGGAGTGCACCAAACATACCATATTTCTTACCATACCCCTAATGGCTTATGCAGTTTCTTTCTTTATTTTCTTTATTTTCTTTTTATCTTTTTTCATCAAAGTGTTTACCCTTTTCTTCATCTAGAACATCTTTGAGCATACCTTCTTCAAGGTTTCCAAATCATTTGGGGTCAAAGAGGACCCAATTTTCTCAAATGCCTCATTTCTTATCTTTTCTTCCAACTCAACAACCTCTAATCTTCTTTTCATTAGGGCTTCCCATAATTTCTCAGGTACATTTTTCTTAACATAGTCCCAATTGACTTCCAAAGTAATAACATACTAAATAATAGCCAAACTCAATGTTTTCATGTCCTATCTACCTACTTGAGTATAAATTTCTACAACAAGATGCAACATATCTTCAAAATGCACTAAGATATTAACCAATGCCTCTAATCTAAGAGGGGAACTAGGTATTACTGGTGATGATTTTTGTTCTTCTTGGTCCGAAGATGCATCTTCTGACATCTTTTCCTTCTTCGAGTTTGGCTTTTTGTGCACATGAATAACAAAAACTTGTTCTTCATCTTCTTCAGAGGATGACACATATAGATATCTCTTAATGCCAAAACTTGCTTCTTGTGAAGCACCTTCACCAGAGGGCATGCTTCCTTTCTTCTTTCTTACCAATTTAGCTCTAGGGTCTTCCTCCTCTTCTTCTTGTTCTTTGGTGATACTAAGGTTCTTTTCCATTGTTTCCTTTTCCTTCTTACCTCTCTTGAATGGTGCCACTGGAGGAGTCTCTTTCATTTTTCTAGATCTTGTGGTGGGTCTGGAAGGAGCTGGGCCTTTTCCTTTACCAAGATCACTAGGCTTAACCTTCACTGATGTAGGAGTTGTGGTTGGTTTTGAAGGAGTAGTCTTGTCAGATCCCCTTATTCTTGATGATTCTCCAACCATTTGCTCTCCCATGGCTTTTCCTTGTGCAATCTGTTCATCAATGAATCCAACCTTTCTAAGCATTTGATCTACATTATTTCTTATTGTAGGCTTCTTATGCTTCAAGTAAATTTCCATAGGTTTTTCTTCGTAAGTGCCAACTATTGGTTCATTTGTATCTTTTGGTCTTTTCAATAAAACTTGTACATAGCCTTATGCTTCATCCTCTGTAACTTCATAACCCAATGGTTGTATCCAGATAGTCTGAGGTTGAACTACCTCAATCATGCACTCATTTGTGGAGACATGAAATATGATGTCATTCTTATACTTTTCAATAGATTTCCTTGGAATCCTTTGTCATCCATTCATGTTGCTTTTGAATACAACAAAGAATGCTATCAGAGCATTGTCTCGACTCTTCAAATCACCCAAATTGTGCATATAATAAAAAATTTGATGTGCAAAATGTCTTGATGTAACCCAAATTACCACATCATCTCTTCCCGGAAGCCATCTAAGAAAGTAGAACAATAGAAAAATAATTAGGGAACCAAACTTAAATGCATATTTCTTCTCCCTTGTCATCTTCAGGTTTTCAAACAATTACTCCCAGAGAGGTTCACACAAATCATATTTTGCTCCATTTTCTACCATGTCATATCCGGTGTATATAGTTATAGTAGACATAGAATTTTCCCTATTTGTGAAGTAGATCTTGTGACCAATCATTATAGTTGCATACTTCACAGCAGGATTGGTAATAGGTTTTGTTGCAAGAGCCCTTCTATCAAATGTTGCTCTAGTGAGTTCCATTACCACTTCATTTTTCATAGACTTCAACACTGGTATCAGTCCGGTATCACAGAGTCCAGTAACTGCCTTAATCACTTCTTTGGTAATCAGATGAGGTTTGTCTATCCATAAAAACTTATCATGAATTCTGCTAAGATCTGGTTTAACATACTTGTCATCAACAGTGGAACTAATGTTAGGAAAATAATTCCACCGATCCAACTTATTCGCAATAATACTTGCATAGTCTTGTTTTATTAATAAATCATCCTCAATGAGCTCATTTTTCTACATATCTATCAAATTTTTTTTATTATAATCCTTAGTATTAACACACATGTATATTCTAGTGTCTTCAGTAGGTATAACACCATGATGAATCGATGAGAAGGCTCCCAGAGGGTTGTATTCAAATACCTTCATGGAATACTTCTTGTAGGAAGGTCTAGTTATTTTTGACACATTTACAAATATAGGGGTTTCCATCTTCTCACAAATCGAGCTCTAATTATTTTAGAAAGAAGATTCATACAAACCCACAACAACACAAAAGATTAAAATACCTTTTTCCTTCGCAAAAACCAGAACTAGGGTTTGCATAGATCACTCTCCAAATCACTCTCCACTTTGAATTCAAAAGTGATCAAAATTACTTACAAATCCTCTTTATAGATCAGCGAGCCGTCCTAATTCTCATTAAATGTGGTAGAATTCAAAAAGTTAATAAAAACCTTCTTACTGCACTGAAAAACCCTAATTTGCTCCACAAATGATCATTCCTGCAAATTTTCTTCTGGTTCCCTTTGCATAAGCTATGCTTATTCATTATTTAGAACATATCTTTGTGCCAATGTCTAACACACCAGATATCCGAGGGGTTTAAATAATTTTTTGTTAAAGCTCCCCCTAAGACCATGCTGGGTCTAATTACTAGAGGAATTATCTACACCAGATGAGAGAACATACACATTTGATGTCACTGGCTCTTCTTTCTTCTTTCATATCTTGTTCATTTATTTACTAACTTCATTCTTTTCATTTTTCTTCACTGGATCATTCTTCTTTACCAGATCAGATTGCTTTCCTCCTTTACTTTTGCATACTCTTGAAATATGTTTGGGTTTGTTGCAGTTGTAGTAGACAACGTTTTTTCTGAATTGTTTGACCTCTATTAACTCTTGATATGCATTGATTTGCTTTGTGTCCAAACTTATTACATGCATAATAGTAACCAAAAAAATGATTGATTCATTCTACCTCCATTAGACCAATTCATCATTTGAGTTATGCTTTCACTAGCTCTATGTCCAACTTTCTTGCATGCAAAACATTATCTAGAGAAGGATGTAGCATGTTGGTTTATTCTACTTGTACACTCCATTGCCTTGTGACCAAATTTATTGCATGAAAACCGAACACCATTGAAATATGGGTACCTTTGAGCATTTGGTTGTCTGATAGGCAGTCTTCTAGCAAAGCTTCTTGGATTTTTTGTCAGTTTTTGTTTATCTTGAGTCTTTTGATTGTCCACTATGTTTGGGGTCTCCATAGACTTAGAGGTTTCACCTGCTTCCATTCACAAACCACCTTTGTCTTTAGTTGGTTTCTGTCTTGCAATCAACTCATCAAGCTTGGTGGAGCTTGTTTTGAACTTGTCTTCATAGAATCTTTCTTTTTCCAGATCTTCTTTCAGGTTTATCACTGCTTGTTCAAGCCTTGAGCATTCATTAGTATTTCTTTGCACCACTGTATTAAGATGATATTCAATTCTTTTATTTTCCTCAACTTGCACCTTCAATTTGGTGATCTCTTCATTTTCTTTTTTTAATTTTTCACTTACTTATCTATGTCTTTCTTTGAATTTCTTCAATTGCTCTTTCAATTTCTTGATGCATTCATTTGCCTCATCAAGATTTTCTTTCAAATCTCTATTTTCATTTTCAATTGTGTCAAGATCTTCAAGAGAAGCCTAGATTTCTTATTTATCATCCATTTGTTCAATCTTCAAGATCTTCCTCAAGCTATTAGGCTTCTTTAGAGGAACCAAGCTCTGATACTAATTGTTGAATATGCAAGATACTAAAAGGGGGGTGTGAATCAATATCTTCTTAAACTTATTGAACAAACACCATCCAATTACTCCAATGCATATAACAATAAGAATGAGCAAGAGCATTAGTAGAACATAAAAACACGCAACACATTAACACCAAGATTTTTACCTGGAAAACTAAAAATTGGAAAAACCACGGTGAGGATTAGATCACAATATAGTATAACTGGTTATAAGATATTAAAAAGGGTGGCTCAATACCATGACACACTGTCCAAAATGGGAGGCTCACTGCCTACAAAGATACAATGTAGAAATGGATTACGACTAGAAAATGAACTAATAAAGTTACACCTAACAAGTTTTGATTTAGTTCCTTTGATGCTTAGTAAAATGACTTTACACACTTCATCATATTTGCATACTTGAATTCTTCACTTTCACTCTCAATCTAAAAAACTATTCAATATATATCTGATTCATCCACAAGCATCAATTAGGTCGGCCTAATTAGATGCAACCCTTATTCACCAAAAATATTAACTATCAGCTTCAAGATTATACAAAATCTTTCCAAAAAAAATTCAAGCATGTAGTACACTACAACATGTCAAAATGGACCTAAGATAGGTCACACATACATCTGCAACACAAAATCAATTTATTATAACATCAATTATTTATTAGGTCAGCCAGAGATAGACCTAATAAAAAAATGCAACAACAGAATAATGTAAACTCTCCATACGAGCACCTGAGCACATGAAATTCTGAACATACAATCTTGTAACATCCAATAACCATTTCCAAAAAATGCAAGTTACAATATTCAATAGTGGAAGATTGTAGACCAAAATACCAGAGGATAATAACTGCATATTGGTTCAAAATACCAAACTAAGTTTGAACTTAAACTTGCAGTTGTAATTCATATAAGATGGTGACATCAATGGCAACACAAAAGATGTATAATGATATGTTCTTATTCATTCTTCCAACATTTGATAAGGCACCACACAACATGAACAACATGATCTACGAGGCAAGGAAAACTTCGTATGCTTGACACCCATGAACAAACATGATGGATCCACAGGAAAGCAAAGTGTGTTTTGAAAGGTTGCCATATAATAGTTATTGTGCATGAAAAATAGTGTAAGGTATGTTCAAAGGGGTTTTTCTTAGTTTATGTAAGGTCTTAAATTAGGGGACACCATGCTTAATGTATCCAAGAGATGACTGAATGAAGAATGGAAGATTCACATCTTAGGGAATGTAGTGTGTCGCATCAAGCCACTAAGATGAATATAATATGCTAAGAGAGATCATGCTCTTGAAGGACATCACAAAAAATTTAACTACAAAGCGAAAGATGCATCACATGAAGTAAGAATACCACACAGTGAAACATGATTTGTAATTGAAATGCAAAAGAATAATGCCGATGTATGCCCCCAATTTAAAGAAATTGCTAAACACCATGCTGTGAGAAATTACTTTAAAGTAGAAAATGATAAATGCTAACAATAAAGAGGACATGAGAGCTTATTTGGAAATCCCTATGCCAATTCATATGTTTCCAAATGAAGCTAATCCCTATGCCAATTCATATGTTTCCAAATTAAGCTATGTCATGAAAGGGGGTTTCCCCCAAAATGAAATCCCAAAATAACACATAAGGGATCAAACAATTTGGGGTCAGTATGTCTTTTCTACAATGTTGTTAGAGAGCTCAAAAATGTCATCATTCCTCAAATACTCATGGAATAGGAAGAATGACACAAAGAGAGTGAAAAAAATAAAAATCCTTCTTGGCTCAGCATGGAAGAGACCTAAATTTCTTGACACCTTGCATCATCCCCAAAAGGAAAACACAAGACAAAGAAAATTTTATGAAATATAGAAGAATGTCACAAATAGAGACATACATCAAACATAATAGTATGGGGAGATCACATTATGCACATGCAATCACACACATAACATGAAAAAGGAAAATCAAGACTAGTAAGGCACATCTGAGTCAACCTATAGTAGGTTGTCTACATCCAAATCTTATTCATCATATACCAAAGGGACAATAGAAAGTGGTGAACTAGGGGAAGCACCAAGTTCAACACTCTTCTTAGGAGATTTTTCATTTAAGCCCATAGAAGAGGAAAAAAAATTATTCAACTCGTTATGCACTTCTTCATCAATTTTAGTAATCTCATCATCATGATCTAAGTTAATCACAATGGGAGGTCAATAATAATGTCTAAAGAAGGTGCTAGTTCCTGTTGCGGTTGCACTATAGGATCTTTTTGTTGTGGGGAAGACAAAGATTCCTTGTTTTTTTCTTTAGTTGAGTTTGGATGTTTATTTTGTTTTTTATTCTCTTCGTTTAACCTTTGAGCAATAGCACGACGTCTATGCCTACACTCTCTATAATGTTTGCTTCTTTTGGTATAATTTTCAAGTTGTGTTTGTGTAGGAGTGGGTTTATCAACAATAGGTTTCTTTTCTTCCTTTAGAGGAGGAACGAAAGGAACCATAGGAGGTTGTTCAACCACTTTATCTTTAGCTTTGTAAACCATTTTTTATCTTAGGAGACACAACGGGATTGTTTTGATTGTCTCTTGGTTGTTTGTAGGAGATAGGAAAAGGATTTGTCTTGGGTAGGTCTTGGTTATTTGGAATTTCTTTTGGTTTTATCATGGTTTCGTCAAGGATACAAGATCAATCAAGGGTTGAGGAATATTTTGAAGGGATAGTTTTCTTATGTGTTTCACCTTAAAATTTTGATAGGATTTGAAAAATAATTCTTCACAAGGTTTAATAGGTTCAATAGGTTTGGGCCAAAATAAATCCAATTAAAAATTTCCCACGGGAAGATACAAGATTAAAGCCATTATGATGCACAGTAAAGATTTCATTGCCAAAGGGAAACTTTAAACATTTATGCACAACCAACGGGATAGCTTCCATGGAGTGTAGCCATGGATAACCAAGCTTCACATGAAATTGATTTGACATTGGGATGATGGAGAATGATACATCGAATTGTTTTGGTCCCATTTTTAAAGGAAGGATGATCGAACCCATTGTAGGGAAAGCAAAACTATTATGTGTTTTAATCCATGATGCTTTTGATTTATCATATGTATCTTGATAAAGTTTAGGCACAAGTAAAAATTCTTCAGTGATCAAATTCCCTCCACTAATGGGATCAATTAATATCCCATTAGTGGGATTGTCATTGATTTTGTCGACTATGTAAAGAGGGCCATTAGGTGTGTTTCTGATTATATCTTGTGATGAGAAAGCAATATCAAGAGGTATTTTAGTTTTTCCCTTACGAGATTCAATTTTGATCAATCCAACCATACTATCCATATGAATTTGTTCATTAGTATCCATGTTATCATCATTCGTGTCAACATTCATCACATCATTCTTAGTTTCACTAGCTTTGACAAATGAAATATTAAGATTTGGCATGGGGTTGGTAAAGATTTGCAAGTTTTGGTTGGGAGGGGCAATATACTTATTACCTTGATCATTGACAACACCAATTTGAATATGATTAGAATCAATGAGGTCTTGCACAAGATGTTTAAGATGCTTACAATGTTCCATATCATGTCCATTTTGATGGTGGAAATGACAATAGGAGTTTGATCTAAAGTTTGGAGGTAATGTCTTATTAGGATTGGGAGTTTTAATGGGAGGTAAGAAAATCAAGTTCTTCTCTAGAAGTTGTAACATGGTGTTATGGAGGGTATCGGGTAAGGCAGTAAATTGTCTTTTCAAATCCCCAAATGTAAAAGGATTTGTCTTCTTTATAGCAGCCACTTGGGTATGAAGGTGTTGGGTTGGTTGAGGGGGATTTATTTGAAGAAATCCTTTTATTTTTTTTCCCAAAAGGTTGATAAATGTTTTGATTTGTGGATTCATACTTTTTAGGATGGCTAGAGGTGGGTTTTGTTTCACGACTACTAACTAGATTTTGATAATCAC
>VDFB02020779.1:0-16490 GCA_007258455.2 Sequoia sempervirens
TGAAATTACTAGGCAAGTTCATCATGGGAGCATTTGTTACAGATGAAGGCTGATTACAAGTCTCTTGTGGTGGAATAGAAGGAACAAAAACGGTAGAGAAGGAATCAACATCACTGTCGATAGGAGACAAAGGAGATATAGCTGATTCTGGTATTGGAGCCTCAATGTGAGGAGTTATCTCACTTAGGATAGTAGAGGTCTCATGAACCTCGTTTTCTTCATGCTGATCTAATACCTGAATCTGCATTTCATTGACTTCCTTACCCTTTAATGTTTCACTATCCAATGGTTGTTCAGGAGCTTTGCTTACTTTCAGCTTGATTCTGGTACTTGAAGAGGAAGCTCCTTCCTTAGATTGTTCCCTAATTTCTGATTTCAATCCTCTAGGGCCAGCTGGGTCATCTTCAGCTCTAACTCTGATTTTGATGGTCTTGACACCTATGCTTTTGAGCCAAAAATTGGTGTTCGCCAAGACTGATTGGAATCTATCAAAGATAGAGACGGATTCCCTCTGAGACCATTGAATCGCAGGAATGGGAGCATTAGCAACTCCCTGTTCTTCGTACTCAGGATCCAAAATCTGCTTATCATCAATTACTCCTTCTGGAATTAAAGTTAGATTCAAATCAATGATTTGTTCCAAAGTGAGCCTGCAATAATCCATTTTATATACATCCCTTTCTGTCCGAAGGTCTGCCCAAATGTCTTCGATGCGGTGAACATGAGTGAAGACTCTTTTTATTTTATCCTTCATCCTCCTGTAATCAAAATCTACTCTAGCTTGGAATCTCTTCAAAGTTATCTCCTGAAGTTCAGTTTCCATTGCTTTGGCTCTTGAAGAGGTTGTCAAAGAATACCTGCCAATTACCAATGGATTATGTGAAGAAATACCAATTCCAGATTTATGTTGTGAAGCTTGACGTGAATGAACTGACATCAACTGCCTTCCTAGCTCCATCAAAATGATCTTATCAGTAGGATATCTCGGTAGCATATATGGCTGATCTTCAAAGCAGCCAACTCTCATATAGGTGAATGTTGGAAATTGAAGGAATAAGCAGCCATATTGATTTACCTTATTCCAAGCTGCATCTGACACCCTGTTATTTACCAACTCTTTGTCAAACAAACACATAAAATAACCAAAGAAGGCATCTTGTACCCTTCTATAATGCGCTCGACTTGGAATAAAAGTCAGCTAATCATAATATTTCCATACGGGCACCAATGATCTGTCGCCTTCAGGAGATAAGCCTGAAAAATGTCTCAAGGAAGCTGCTATGTAGACCAAATATGAATTCATATAGAAGGTCAGAGTGGTAGGAACCTGTGCAAGCTGTTCGCACAAACAGTCACTGATTATTTCTCCCCAGAAAATTGGATGTTGTGCTTTTCTAATGACAACTATGAACTTATACATCCAGCTTTCAAACATGTTAGAAACTTTCAACCCTGCAATTCTGCTCAAAAGAGTGATCATGTCATTAACTTCTTCTATAAAATCAGACCGATACAACTTGGGCATACGGGTCGCACAAGGTCGTGATTTTAGAAGCCATTTAGAGTTGATGTGTTTAATACAATCATTCTTTTTCTGCTCAAAATGTTTGTGAGCACTCTTTAATGAAATCTCTGAATAAGTGGTTGCATCAGGTACTCTGAAAACTCTATTGATTGTCTCAGCATCAAGTCTGATAACTACGTTGCCATCATCATCCTTAATTGTCCTGGATTGTCTATCAAAGCGTGCTGCACATGCAAGGACGAATTCTGGTTCAAGGGCAGCAACAGGAAAAGAAGCCACGAGATGGATATGACTTCTCAGCAACTTTTGCATATCAAAAGACGTAGATTTCTCAACCCTTTCAAGAAAATTAGACATATCAACATGCCCTATTTCTGTATCTTTGATCTCATCGATGTTTGAAACAACGTGAGATGGAGAGATCTCATTTTGATATTTGTCGAACTTATACTTCATCTTTTTGCCTGCTGGAGAAGTTGGTTCATCCGTCATTGAACAGGAATCTGCAAGACTGCGGTGAAAATCCCATAAGGTCAGCACATCATCAGCATCAACGTGAGTGGACATGGCGAATCTCAAACCCTAGAACAATGAAATGGACTTGAAAGAAAAATGGAAGGCGAATGAAGATGAATTCGAAATGGATGAAATGGTGGAATGGAAAACGGCATTTTGTCTCTTTGAAACAGCAAGATAAAGAGATCTCAAAACTTGGATTTGGAATTTCGTCCAAAAAGGTCAACTTTTGTGCTTTTTAAAGCAATTCGGGTTTTTGAGTGACTTGAACAATTTCGGAACTTTTTGACACTTTAGCAATTTTTGCTTTTTGCAATTTCGGGATTTTTCAGAGTTTTGACAATTTTCTCAAAGGCAATCGGGATTTTTCAGAAGTTTAACAATTTTTCAACTTTGCAATTTTAAAAATTGTTATTTTAAATACAAATCCCGAAATTGTATTTTTAGGCTAAAAACCCGAAATAAGAGACAAAGTGAAATTTTCTTATTTTATGAAAGATAGTGATGGATATATGAAATGGCGAATGAATGAAATGAAAGAAATGAGCATAGGCGACATGAAAGATGGATAAATGAAAATGGAATGAATTGTTTATTGCTGGAAATGGTAGAATGAAAAACGTGTTTTCATCATAAGGCAGATTTAAATGGAAATATGCATCAAGCATGGTAGTGTGGAGATATGTGAAATGGAAGGCAAAATTTTAATGAAATGGAGAAGGCGTGTGAATGTATATGAGAAAAACACATTTCTAAATGAGGGCGAATGGAGGTAACATGATACAAATGTAGTTTTACAAAAACGCGTTTAAATGTAAAGGCGAATTTTTCAGAAGAAAAACGCACTTTTGAGATAAATAAATGTATTTAAAACAAAGAAAACCAGTAAGAGAAAACGCGTTTTGAATAAACTAGCAAAAATACCAACAAATATACAACAATAACCATGATGAAAGCAAAGGATTGAAAGAAAAACGCGTAAGAATGAAAAACGCGTTTTAAAACATTCATAACAATGTAAAACGTTGTATGTAAAAGACAAAAACGCATATAAATGATAGTAAAATATTGAAAGAAAGAGAGATAAGTGCGGATCATACCTGGAACAAGTTGTAATACGCGAAAATGCAGAAACAAAAACCCTAGACGCGTTGAAGAAGACAGAAAATGGTTATTTACTGGTAAAAATCCGAATTTGAAGCATCAAGGTCGACCAAAACTCCATGAAATGAGGAAATAAATGCAAAGAACAATTCAACCAGCTTGAATCTAGGAAAAATCGGACTTTTCTGAAGATTTGACAATGTAAAATAACATCAAAATCATGAATCGGGTTTTTAATGAGGTTTTTCATGCTCTTTTTTGCAAAATCGGGTTTTTTATGAACTTTGGCAATTTTACTTTAAACCAATTCGGACTTTTCTGACCAAAAAGCAATTTTCATAATGAACATTGTAAAAAATTCGAACTTTTTAAGCCATTTAAGCAAAATCGGGTTTTTTATGAACTTTAGCAATTTCGGGTTTTTCAGACACTTTGGCAATTTTGCTTTGGAGTTTAAATTTCCCTATTTGCTGAGTTGCTCAGAAAACCCGAAATTGGCCAAAAAGACATTAAAAACAAGTCAGAAATCGACGAAAACGGAAACGTAAAGGGGAAAAAGAGTAGCCCAAAGGTTAATCAACTTGAAACAGAGATTTTCCACCCTTTGCACCTCGTAATGCGTGCCTTAGAGAAGAAAAATCTCAAGTTTTAAGAAAATTTTGATTGGTTACCTAAATTTTGAAACGAGTTAAAAATTTAGGATAACAAGTTGATTGAATCAGATTCGGAAAATTAGATTCAAACCCTAGATTTGAAGTAGGAAAGTGAATTTCATAAACTCTATTTTGTAAATTGAAACCCTAGGAGGAAGAATTTAATATAGAGAAGATTGGAACCCGATGTTAATTGTTAGTACTAGATTCATGAATGTTTGTATTGCTATTTGATTTGTGTTACACGTTCAATTTCGTGAATTTCAATGAAAAGGTGTTTTTGGGAAAGCATAATATATTTTCATGAATTAATCAAATTGAAGAGTTAGAATTTGGGAATTTGAATGTTTGAATATGGTTGAGTGTTACTTAGGTAAAATACAAAATTTTGATGATTCTATTTTCTAGTAACTCAATATAGTTTGTGTTCTATGCAAAGGAAATCTTGGTTTGCTATTTCTCATTTTTCTATTAGTCATTTTCAAATTTTGAGTTCACCTAGGTTTTGTAAAAGCCCTATGCAATAGATCTAGCTAATTTGCTTTCAAAAACTGATTTTTTTGAAGGAGCACCCAAGTCTGGCACTCATGTCCTACTGCTAGGAAGAAGAGGGCCAAGGATGGCACTAGTGTCTAGCAGGATGGTCACCAACACACATACCTAGCACTAGTGCCTTCCAAGAAGGTTCCTAACACCCATACCTTGAGCTAGTATCTTCTAGAAAAGCCACCAATGCTCACAGCTAGTTCTAGTGTCCTTTGTATTGGGTCAGTAGTGCCTATACCTAGAACTAGTGTCTCTTAAGACAAGTGATTTTGATCAACCTGTCTATTCTGTGATTTCTAATTTCTGTTTCTCATAATGGTACCTTGGACTGTCATGAAGCAGCATATACTTCCCTTAGTAGAAATGAATGTTTGAATGCATAGAATGTAAGCTTAGATGGTTATCTAACTTCCTCCTAGATGGTTTTCTAAGATTGCTTCTTGTTTGAAAGTCATTGATGGTTTTCTGAGTTTGAGGTGCAAGAGTGTGTGTATCCTTTTAGTGGACAATAAGTACTAATACTGCATACCATATCTTGTGCCTTATAAAACCTTGGAGGTCATGTTCCCCTAAGATATGTATGGCTAGTGAATATTGAATACTCTTCTTGCTATTTAGGTCATATCACATCATGCCATAGTAGATTAGACTCTAGAGGATAGAGGGTCCATCTACCACTATGTGCTAGGAGATCCTCCATGTAAAGACCTATGGCTGTAATGTCCCAATTTTCGAGGTCTCTTGCAGTGCAGTTGGAGCTGGCTTTCAAGGATTGTGTCAGCCAGTTCAGAGGAATATTTTGATGTCGTCAATGTGTTCAGAGGGTTTATTGGAGATATCTGACACTTTTTGGTGGGTTTTCATACAATTTGTCCATACTTAGTATTTATAGTAAGTGTCAATTTTGGTCACCGACTTGGCGGTTGGCAAAGTTGCTATTTTTTATTAGCCAGTGATTTCTTAAATGAATGATTTGTTGGTGACATAAGGTGTTTTGAGTTATCATTTTAAATAACATTAAAATTAATAAAACATAAAGTTAATTTAATATTTAAATAATGTTATTTAATTTCATAAAGTGACTTTATTGGCAACTTAGGAAGACATAAGGTGAATTTAAAAATTAATTAAAAGGTTGCACAACCCTAATTAGGGCATTGATATCGGAGATTATAAACAGGGCTTTGGGGACTCATTTGCTCAAGCTGGGATTATTATTCTATTTTGGTATTTTTGAGGAGCTCTTTGGAGTCTAAAGACTAGGACAGAAACCCTAAGGGTATCTGGTTTCGGTAGTGAAACTATCTGTCCTAGCTGGATTGAGGCGGATTCATGTAGGATTCGCACTTGCATTTCATAGTCAGGGTTGATCGATTGGATAATTTGTGAGTCTTGCCAGGCAAGACAAATTATCAGAGAAATTTGCTATATAATGATATATCTGATTTTGAGACGAAATTGGTGAAGAACTATATATCATTCTAGCATTCAGAATTAGAGGCTAGTATTCAGTTTGAAGGGTGTTATCTTGGAAATCTGGCCGCCTTTAATCTTCATAACCAGAGGTTATCTGCTGTTGACATTCTGCTGGGTGTGGAGATTTATGTTTGCAAAGAGGGTGTTTCTGTTTGAAAAGTCAATATGAGCATAGTGCAAGGAAGCCGTGAGTTATCATAAACTCTAGGCATTACTGTTAGCAGGGATAAAAGAGCAAGTCGTGGTTATTATCTGAGTTTCCAGTATTGAGACGTCAGCTTGCTAAGTGAGTCAAGCCAGGTTGTGGTGTTTTCAAGAGGCGTGGGTTACCTTTTAAAGGTCGTGGTTATTAGAAGAAGGGCGTATAACTTGTAGCTGCATTTACATAATCTGAGCGCATAGTTTGAAGACAATAAAGAAGTCGTGGGAGTCAGAAATGGCCAAGGTGTAATGGTCTAGACAAGGGATGGGCCTTGGAAGAGGTTATCGCCTATCCTTGAGGGTTTGAAGACTCTGGTTTGAGATGATATCCTGCTGCTGTTCAAAATCTGGGATGTTTTGGGCATTTTCAGTCACCTGGACTCCATTTTGCTGTTGGCAATATTAATATTTGCCATCATCCTTTCTCTGAAGGTTCAAGTTACTAGGCATCATTTATACTTGGAGGAGTCGACAAGCTGGCACATATTGTTAGCCTGGTACTTATTTCTGAGTGTTATATCTGCTACATATATGCATAATTTCTGAGTATCACTGCTGTTGTAAGGTCCTGTTCAGTTTTATTCTATGTCAGGGTTTTGTTTGGTCTTGTTGATGTGATTTTGTGAGCCGCACCAATCAAGCGAGAACAAAGTAATCGAAGGCTTCTCCATTCTCTCTTGATCAAAGAATTTTGTGCTAAGATTGCAAGAAGATGCATACGTTCAACTCCAAGATTCTGAAATGCTTTGGAATACCTTCAGTAGGTTCGTTGTGATATGCTGTTTTTACGAGGGGACTTACACAATTGTTCAAAAGGGGTTTGCAGTTGACAACCGGCTAATGATTGGAAGGGGATTTTGTGCGAATGATTTAGCGTTGGGGTATGATTTCCTAAAACTAACTAAAAATGTGCGGAATGTAAATGAGTATAGGGATGAGAAAATATATGTTCTATCTAAAGATGAGACACGGGATCAATTTCGGCAAACTTCAACCAACTCTGCTCCACCTCACGTTGGACAACTTACACAAAGTTGGTGCAATCTTCAAGGGGATAGCAAGAAATTTTCAAGTCACAATCCGGCATCAAGGCACCGTCAAGACGACGCATACCAAGATGTGAATTATAACTGAAGTTAGGCTTATAAAATGCTCCAGTTGACCACACAAGGAAAACTTGCCGTTAGCAAGCCGCTGGTTGTTGGACTAAAACGAAGTTGCCTCGATTAACACCACAAATCCACAACTAAAATCTACTTGCATGAAATGAAAATTACGCTACTTTAAGTTACTTTACGCTACTTGAAGTAGAAGGGATGAAGAAACCTCGCTAGCTATCCATAACAAAGACGAATTTCACCATCAATGAAAGATCTTTTATTATGAAAGTTTTACACAACAATCTCTTATAAAAGTTTTCAAGGAAAACTTCTCCTCCAAACTATACTAAGCTATCAAACTATCTCTCTCTGCTCTAACAAAATGTCTACTCTCCACTGATCTAATTTTCTACTTTCTAATGAATTACAAATGAGGGGGGATGGCCCTTTTATAGATAGCCAGTCCAATGGACAGCTCAGATTACAATCAAATGAATGGCTAAGATTAAGCCACCTCGGCCCTAACCCTAAAAACTGCCAGAATAGGGAGTGGTATAATAAATGAATCAAAGATTCCCACTCACTCCCAAAATAGTAAAGGCAATTAATGCCCACAATTAGTCTTCTAGAAGGTCATCATCTAGAAGTGTGTTTCCATTCTCCTTCTCCTTGGCTGCAAAATCAATGAACCTGGCAAGCACAGCCTCAACCTCCTGAACCGAGATAGGTGGAATATGATCAAGCTGAAACTCCAACACTGTAACTGACTGCCCATGCCGTGTGCAAGACTTCCTCCAAGTGGCCAAGGCATCCTTTGTATTATGAATCAAGCTGGAGAAAGTCGAAATGTTTTCAAAGTCATCCTACACAAAAGTCTTCACCTCCGAAAAGAAAGGCGGCAACCTACTCCTCAATCCATCATTAGTCACCTCATCAGGATTCAGCCTTCTAGCAAAGATTGCCTCTAAGGTGGCCAGGACTCCATCAACAATGTTCATCACAGCTTTCCTGACTCTGGCTGAATCTGCATGTCCTGCATCAAAGAACCCACGTCCTGTGACTACTGAAGAGTACCAGCCAACAAAATTGTACCGATCACCCTCTTGAATAACTCCTCCATCAATCAGCATCTACAAAGGGGTATGCATCAATGCTTCCAAACGCTGAATAACTTTGCTCTGATAGACAGAAGCATCACCCCAGGCCTGATCAATTGCCTCCACTCGTGCCATAATGTCGGAAGCTTGCTGGTAAGCATGAGCAAGATCTTCCATGAATTTATTTGTCTCAACACGAACATATGTAACCCATTTGTTTGCCTCCTGTGCCATCTTCCTCAAATCTTCTAGGCCATTAACAGATTCCCTAGATAACTCGGCTGGAAGCTCAAGTGCCAGAATCTCCTGCCCACAAGGACAAGACAAATGTTGCATGTATCCTATCAAAGTCTTATGCTCTTTCTTCAATTTCTTCTACTTTCCTTTAGTCCTGAGCAATCTATCCTTAAGCGCCTGATAGCAGTTATCACACTCCTCAATAATTTGTGCTTCTGTGGGATGCCCTAACTCCAAAGTGGTGATCATGTAATTTTCTGTAACTGCTTCATCTCGATCAAAAGTCAACCTAGGCACTGACAACGTGAAGGTCGCGAGAGCCATCCTCATCTGTTGAAATCTTCGGAAAATTTCCCTAGCTCTCTTCACCGGAGGTGGAAGTAGCGGTGATCCTACTCAATTCCTCCATCTCTACATTTGGATGAGCCTCTTCCAGCACAGGGCTCCTTCTCGATTCTATCTCTAGAAACTGTCCGAATTACAACCCTGTGTACATCAAGCGAGGCTGCTCCTCTCTAGCTTCTTCCTCATGGACTTGTTCTACTTCAATTTCATTCTGCCGAGGCTCATCGGCCTCTAATGGCTGAGTATCTCCTAAAACTACATCATCCTCTAGAGCCATCTCTAGCTCACGCTGGAAGTGTGTATCAGTAGCAGTCTCCTCATCTTCCTCATGCTGATCATCCCTGGTTGGTGCATTAACCTTTGGCCAACTGATTCTCTCCGTGGTGGCTGATTTTCTTCATGTACCTCCTGCTCCTGATTCAATGCATTTATCGGATCAGCAAATAGAGAAACCTCCTGTATACTTGGAGAACGTGTCTCCAATGGCCTAGGCGACTCAATCACAACTCTCGGAGGCTCCGGCTGAACTGGCTCCTTCCTTTGAGATTTTGGACCTCGAGTAATCTGTTTCTTCCTGCTTGTAGTGGGCGTCCTATGATTTCCCATCAAGTTGTAAGTCAAAGGAATTGACCTACTCTTCAATCTGCTCACATGCCTCTCAACCCATGCTCTGGTGAAGGTCATGACTGGAATACAAAGCGTGTCCAAATCAGCTATCTCTGGCTCCGACCAATCTGGGAGTGGAAGTGGCGTGTCTCTTACTGCCTCATAATTTGGATGGAGAACATTCGTGTCCTCATCCACCTGGTCTGGTACTGGAATAATTTCACACTCCCTGATCATACCCAATGGTAGCCTCAAAAACATTCTTCTCCTGACTTCAGCCTCATCTGATGCACCGGCCCAGTAATCCTCAATATTCGCCTTATGCTTGAACTCTTCTAACAGTATCCATCTGATATTGTTGTGTGGGTCATAATGCTGTCTACTGGTGTGATAAGAAAAATGAAAGAACCGAAGCTCATTTTCAGCTTCTCTGGCTACCTGGAGTGAAGGACACATTTCATCTGAATTACCCATGACAATCGGGAAGTCAATTCCTCCCTTCTTTCTTTTCTAAATCTTATCATAGGCAACAAGTTGCCTAGATATCTCTAACATCAAGATTCTATTGGTTGGGTACTTAGGCAATCTATATGGGTACGAAGAAAAACCTTGCAGCCTGATGTAAGAAAATTTCAGAAACTGAACAAACCAGCACCCATACCTTTCTATCAACTCCTGAGCTTCCCTCGAGATCCTATGATGAGTCCGCTGCTGAAGTGATCTCGTTATATGCATGGTAAAGGCATCATTGACCCGCTTGTAATGGGAGGTGCTTGTCAGGTGCAACTACGGACAAGCCTCATGAATTCTAAACTGATGAGAGCCGCAACCAATTGGCTCCTTGTAGGATATTCCTCTGTACTTTGTCACTCGAGCCAACATGTAAACAAGGTAGGAGCCCATGTAAAATGTTTTTGTCCTTCTCAAACTTTGGAGCTGCTCATGTAAATTGTCACTAATCATCACAGCCTAGTTGATGCGCTCTTTTCCTTGCAACACGAGGTTTATGTAATAGAACATCCATGGCTCAAAAATAAATGCTTGAGGGTAGCCTCCAACTCTGCTAAGCATCATGATCAAGTCGTAGTACTCCTGCTTCAAATCATCTGATATAATATGCTTCGGTAACTTCGTGCGAGAGGGCTTAGGCTTGTTCATCCAGTGAGAGTTGATCATCTCTGCACATCTCTCGAACGTTGAAGCATACATTCGCTTAGCACGTTCTCTCGTCTTGTAAACCATCTTCTCATGCGATGGGATTCCGAATGCTTCTCTGATAGCTGTAGGTGTGAGGTTGGCGAACAATCTACCATCAGGTGAAACAATGGACCTATGATCAAAATCGTAGTAGTTAGCACACTCCATCATCAACTCTGGACACTGAATAGCTGGTGGAAAACCAGCAGCTGCAAATAATCCACTTCGAACAATATTGTGCGAAGTGATTGAAGGACGATGACTGCCAACTCCCATCATTCGACTTTTAAAGGCATCCATGTTGAAAGATCCTAAATTCGTATCAGCTAGCTTGCTCAACTTCGAAGTGAATTTCGACTCCGGCAGGAAAGGCTTGCTCAGCTTCTTGATAACAGCCCGCCTGGATGCAACATTGCTATCTCTGCCATTTGCTCTTACTTTAGCCATCCTGCAAAATAATAAACAGCCATCAACAATTTAAAATAAAAAAAATAAAATAAAATGTAGGGGTTGTCAGTCTACTTCTAAAATCGAGAAGTTGCAACATCATATTTCATTTGCAAACCTCAACTTCTCCGAGTAATTTCAACTTTCAACACTTAGAAAGTTTTCTACAAGCTTCAGCAACTTCACAACTTAAATAAAATCGGCCAACTCTGCTTTCAACAACTTTAGACTTCAAGTGCGAATTAACTTGAGCTTTAGCACACAACAATTCTTCTTCTTCAAGTCGAACTTCTTCACCAACTTAGCTACTCACTTGCACTCAACTTCAACTTCAAAGCTAAAATCAAACTTGCCAGCGCTTAGACTTTTCAAATTGCAGCCTTACAAGTCTTCTCTACTTCAAATCGAACTTCTTCAACAAGTCTCAGCCTGCACTGCAATTTGCTATTTTAGAGCTCAAGTCGTACTCTTCAACCGATGGAGAAAAATGAATCAACTTTCAGCTCATATAGGCAAGTCGAATTCTATAAGGAAGCCAAGTTTAGCTAATTCATTAAATCTCCACTACTTCACAGCAGGAATTCGAATTTCCCTCCCTCTGGCAATTTCAACACTTGTCACTTGGCGTTTGGAATTTTGACCTTCTAGAATTTCAAAAGATTCATCTTGACTGGCGTACTTAGCATTTAAAAACATTCACTTCAAATTCACTCTTTAAGAAATTTAATTCACCAGCTGAAGCTCTGACACTTAACTTTATTCATCCTTGACTCTGAAAGATTCATCTCACAAAGAATTCGATCAAATTCATCTAGGCAATCCATTTCAAATTCATCATCTGAAGCATTTTACCTTCGAAAACACATTTTATCCATTTTGCCTTAGAAAAATTTAAATTTTCCTTAGGAAAATTTCATAATTCAAGTGTCGATCAAATTCTCCATCTTGAAAGCCTTGGCGAAGTGCAGAGGACTTTAAAACCCATTCCTTGTCGAAGATCTTCAATACCTAGAAGAGAATTCCCTTTAGAACGCGTTGAATTCATGGGTCTACAAACGAAGGGGTACATTTAATTTTTGAATTTTAAACCTTAGAAAAAACATTTTTCATCAAATTTAATCCAGTTCTTCATTCCTAGGCATATTTTCCTGCTCTGACTTGAAAATTCTCATGAACCTCGCGAAGTTGGCATCCTCTAACTCATCCATTGCCAATTCATTCATGCCTCTGAAAATTTCACATCTTCTCCAACTTGGGCGTATTTTTCCTAAGGAAGTGAAATTTTAAATATTAACACTTAGGAAAAATATCTTATCAATATCATCAATATTAGGCATCAAGGAGGAATTTGCCTTAGAAAATTTCCACTCATCCTCAGTCATGGCTCATCTTGCCTGTGGTGAGGAATTTTTATTAACACATTTTCAATGCCTAGCATATCTCATTAAATTTTATCCCTAGCATGAACTTTGGGCGCATATAGCACATCATGGAGGATATTTTTATTTCAACGCCTAGCATATTTTCATTCATATTACCTTCACCTTGGCGCATTTAGCACATACTAGCCACGCCTTGGCAATTTTCATCACTTAACATCTTTTATTCTTTCTTGGACTTGGCGCATTTAGGCCATGGTGAAGGATTTTAACCATGTCTTAGGAATTTTCACCCATCTTCACCTTGTTTAATATCAACGCCATGGTAATTCCTCTCCTCTTTATCTTGTCTTGGGCGCATTTTACACATAGAGGGATGGGCGCATTTTAGACATGTAGAAGGATCAACTTTTCAACGCCTTTGACTATATCTTGACCTTGCTTACACATGGGCGCATTTAGCATGGTGAAGTGGATTTAGCCTTCAATGCCTTAACTCTTTTTCCCTCCACTTTACTTTTACCTTGTCTTCATCTTGGGCTGGGCGCATTTTATGCATGGAGGAGGATGGGCGCATTTCTCATGTGGTGAAGGATGGGCGCATTTGGCATGTGTAGGGGGATGAACTTTTCGATGCCTTTAGACTTCTTCATGCCTTAGAAACCTTTTGCATGCTTGATAATGAGGGCGCATTTAGCCTATGGAGGTGGATAAACCTTCAAACTTAGATAAATTTTCATTTCCCCCTTGTAGTGGGCACATTTGGCATGTGTAGGAGGATTTATCTTAACACTTAGAATTTTTCTAACACTTTCATCCTTGAAGAGGGCGCATTTGGAGGGGTGGCAGGACGAACTCAATGCCTTAGAAACTTTTTCCATCTCATGCTTGTGAAGTGGGCGCATTTGGAGAGGTCAGGTGGACGAACTTCCAGACTTAGAAAAAAAATTTGTCTGCCTGCTTGTGCCTTACTATATTTAGTAAGTTCTTTGATTTTCCTTCCTCTGGAGCTTAGATTGACTTGAAATTTTAACCACAGGATCCTCATGACCTAGTTAGCCTGTTCACACTGCCATCCCGAGTTGACCTGTTATTTTTAGCCAGTTTCTGAAGGTGGTTTACTATTTATGGCAACTGCCTGTTTCTAAGACCTGCACAACTCCGTTTGACTTGAAATTTGAATGACGTGCTCCTCATCGGATGACTTGCGGATTCATAACGGCCCACTAGCTGTTTGGTTTACTATTTATAGCCTGTTTGCGGAATGCCTTACTATAAATAGTAAGTGCTCTGATTGCCTTCAAATTTTACCGGTGGATAGCTTGAAAGATACTGATCGTAGTGGGATACATCGGTTTTCGAAAATTCAGGGATTTTACCCCTCATTTTGGGTCCCAAAGCTGGAAACCCTAATTTGACTGCGTATTATATCAAAATGATACTCGGATTTGACCTGCGTTTAAATTTGCGCCAATACGGTGAGTAGTTGATCTTGTTTGGTAGCAGGAATCACTGCTAAAATGATGAAGTCTCACGAAATTGATCATCTGCGGCTTTGCATGTCGCATCAACTGCGTGGCTCGAAAAAACCATAAGGAATATCGCGGACATGCAAACCCTAAAAATAACCTCAAAGGCGACTCTACAAAAAGTTCACGATGCGGTTTGCGTGTTATGCATTAGCGAGCCTCAAAAGAACCCACAAGGAATCACGATAGACATCTGAAAAGAAAATCTCAACATGCAAAATCCTAAAATAGCCTCTAAAGGCTGGTCCCCGAGATCATCGTCTCACATTTTGCATGTTATGCCATCCATTAGGTTGCAGAAACCAGAGAAGAATCTCTGGAGCATGCATTGAAGAATTCTGCATATAAACCCTAAAATCTGCTCCTAAAGTTGAACTTGCTAAAAATAGGCAGTTGTCCGTTTCAGCTCAAAATTTGCAGACAAGCAGCTCGACATGTTTTGGATGCAGTGTGACTGTCGAAACTTCAAAAGTGTTGAGGAAGGCATGCAGATTGCACACTTACTAAAAATAGTAAGTTGTCAAAAATTTGATGAAACTTAGCTGAGAGCTTGCTGGAAGCACACTGACAACAACGTTAGCCTCAGTTTTCAATTTATTCACTCCATTTGACTTCAGATTGACCAGAGAAAGTGTAAACCCTAATTCTACAAACTTGGCCAAAATTTCACGTTTAAGAAAGCTCATAGATGGGTAGATCGAGGACAACGAAAAGAGATAGAAAGAGACAAAAATGAAAGCCAAAAAGACTAGAATGGAGCAAAAATTGGGGATACCATTTTGAGCAAGGGGTGATGTGTGAAAAAAAGGTCTAGTGAGGGGTATTAGATTAATATTTGCATAATATATTAATTCTCAATATTGTAATCTATTAGTTTAGATTCTTTCCATTCTTTTGTTTTAAGTTTACTTCTGTTTCGTTTTAGAAACATCCAGATTTATTTCTAAATTTGTTTATTGTAAATTCTATAAAGAGCTTGTTTCTTTTATTCATTAATACATTCAAGAATTTACCTAATATTATTGTGTTCTTCTCATGTGCATAATTATTGATGTTGAGTGAATGGTGTTATTGTGATTGGTAAAGTTTTAAATTGGTAAAAATTGCGTTATACTGATTCACCCCCCTCTCAGTATAATTGTGTGCTTATCAGCTGCTGCATGTAAAGGTGTGTGCATCATTTTCCATTTGCAATCAATTGTCTCCCATATCTCCATATATTTTGCTTCTACATTATTTAGTGCTTTTTGAATAGCTTCCTTACAACGGTCCATGCTTTCATAAAGAATTCCAAGGCAAGGAGTGTCACCATCAACCATACGAAGCACATCAACAATTGGTTCACATATAAGCAAAACCTTTGTTGCAATTTCCCATAAATTGCTGTTTAGAATGATTTGCTCTATGTTCTTCCCCTTAGGACCTTTAAAAAGCACTGATTTTCCCATTGATTGGAAAAAATAACAGACCTCAAAGCTGCTTTTTCTTCAACCACTCTTTTTAAAGTGATATAAAATGATGCAAATCTTTTTTCGCAAGGCCTCAACAACTCCTTGGATGCATGCTGCCTATAAAGACTTAATGTGAGACGATGATTCTGTATGAAATTTGCAATTGCTCTCCCTCTATGAATAGCTTCATGTACCCATGGGAATTTAGCCAAGTCATGAAGCAACAAATTGAGACAATGGGATGCACATGGGCTCCAATATATTTGTGGATACTTCTCTGTAATCAACATAATTTGCTGCGCTATCAGCCACCACTTGAACCACATTTTCCACCCCTACTTCAAGAATGGCTTCCTCTAATATTTGAAAAATATACTCGGAAGTTTTCTTGTGGTTCATGGTGTCAATCACTTTCAAGAACACAACACCATCAGGACAAGACACCAAAACATTAATCAATGGCCTTTGACATATATCTGACCATCCATCACTCAATGTAGTGCAACCTGTTTCCTTCCAAGAGGCTTTGACACTAGCTAATTTCTCAGTCAGTCTATCTTTTGACCTTTGCAAAAGAGTTGTCTTGAAAGCCTTTGAAGATGGGGGTGTGTACCCTTTGCCAAACTTTGCAACTTTCTGAATTGCATTACAAAAATGTGGATTTCTTGCAACATTGACTGGAATAGCACTTGAGTAAAACAAATCAGCTAATGCATCATCCACCTACTGTTTCTCTACTGGTTTCCAAAAGTTGTTCAATGTTCCACTCTCTTTTGATGCCCTCGCCGACTTGGATAGACTAAAAGAGGAAGACATAATAGATGTGAATCTATATACATCTTCAATTCTCTAATTAATTAAATTGTATAATATTACTTATTAAACTGTATAATATTAATCTATATATTACTAAATTTAAGATTTATAATAATTTAACAAAAAACCTAAAATAAAATATTAATAATAAACTATAGTTTAAAATATTATTAATATTAATATTAATATAATATTATACAGTTTATTGTTTAATATTAATAATTAAACAATAGATTGTATAATATTTAAATACCTTAAAAACAAC
>VDFB02020781.1:0-17594 GCA_007258455.2 Sequoia sempervirens
TTTTTAGCAGGTGGGAATTTTAAGGTGTAGGAAGACATAAATTTATGGGAAGGTTCATGAGGGAAAAATAAGTACTTTGGTGAAAGAATCAAGTCAAAATCATTCATGGTTTGAAAGTTATTAAAGTTCCAGTTTCTGCTTTTATCCTTGAAAAACCTTCCGACTCCAGTTTGAGGCACTAAATGGTCCCATACGGGCCCGAAAATCATCAGAATTGGTAGTGTAGGTTCTTAGCACATTCTTCACTCCGAGACCTTTCCAACGGTGCAAACGGTTGGCGAGTTAGAATCAAAGTTATGGCTTTAGGAAGTTGGCGATTACGGGAAAATTGCCAATTTTAGTGGGACTTAGTTTTGAATTTCAAATTGTAATTTGGTGCCAAACCACTCAAAAATCATATATCGAGATGTTTTTGGGTTCCAAACTGAAAGGGGTCTATTTATGGGCTAGTTTTCTAATTTTTGAGTAACTTTTTGGGAAAAGATGTTTGCATGCTGCAAAAGGGGATCTGGGTAATTTTTTGTAAGTCTGTAATTTGCATGTATCATAGAGCTTGAGGATTTGGGATCCTCTGCATGTAAAGAGTTCCATATTCTTGAATAAGAGAAATATTATTACGTAGAGAGTGCTATTTTGTGTCTTGGGTTTGCTCCCTCATCACCTCAACATGCATATCGGTGAGACAATCATCCTTCGGTGAGACCACATACTGATATTCAAAGTCACATCAAAATGTCATTCTATTGGTAGGACATATCGTTCTCACTAGGACCTCACGCTGAGCCTTCAAGTTAATCCGAGTGCATCCACGAATCGATGATACTCATCACTTTCGGTGAGATGTTATATCAAAGCTCCATATGTCACATAGATATTAGTGTTCTCATCGGCCAGACAATCATCTTTCACCGAGACATCCTATCGAGTTATTTATGTTACTCCAAAGCCTCAAGCATACCGAATAGTTGGCAAGACTTCTTTCCATCGTTAAGACCTCACAACAAGATATTTTGTGCTACCCCGAATGAATACCGTTGGAGATACATTCCTTATCGATATGAGTCATACCAAACTCCAAGACTTTCCCTGAAGCCACTAGTCACCAGGAGTCTTATCGAGACCCCTTGTGTTTTTTCGATGACCATATGCTATCCGTGAGACTTATCACTTGTCGCCGGGAGTTCATCGTGAAGTCTCCGTGTTACACTAAAGATTCCAAGTGTAACACCATCGATGAGACTTTCAATATTCGATGTGACATCATATCGAAACAAACCTTCTGGCAAGAGTTTCCTCGATGACTTAAAACTAAATGTTGTTAGTGAGACATCCATCTTGGTAAGACTTCTTACCGATCCACTATAGGTTATCCCGATTACTTCAATGCATAAGCATTCGACAAGAATCCTGCAAGGTCACAATGATAGGATTATTCGATGAGACTGAAGCAAGGTCATGGCGACTTGATCTGTTCAACAAGATTCTAACTGCTAGTCATCTAGACACAAAGCATGTCACACCAACTTGGCTCCAGTAGAGGTGTCAGCCTGTGGGATTGAGGCATATTTTTCTAACAATCTCCCACTTGATGAAGATCACACAGGCACCTCCAAAGCACAACAAAATTATTGACAATCATGGGAACTAAGGCCCATTGAAATGGCACACCACCTGAACTTGTTTGTACTCACTGGCTTCATCAATGCATCTGCAACATTCTCCAAAGTATCAAATTTTTCCAAACTGACCTTTCCATCCTCTACCATATCTCATACAAAGTGGTACTGTACGTCTATATGTTTTGTTCTGGCATGGAAAGTAGGATTCTTTGCCAGAAAAATTACACTCTAACTGTCACAGAAAATAGTTATCTCCCCTACATCAAAACCAATGTTAGAACACAAATGTTTCAACCAAACTGCTTCTTTACAAGCATGAGTAGCTACCATGTATTCAGCCTCCATAGTGGACAAAGTGACTACAACTTGCTGCTTACTCATCCAACTCACTGCACCACCATTCATCATGAAAATGTATCCACTAGTGGACCTCCTACTGGCAATGTCCCCTACCTAATCAGAATCCACATAGCCTTGAATACTGAGAGTCCTCTATGATTCAACCAGGTTCCCATGGTAACACAAAGCAAAATATGAAGTACCCTTCAAATATCTGAAAACTCTCTTTACATCATCCCAATGTGTCCTAGGATTAGCCATAAACTGACTAAGAACTCCCACTGCTTGGGCAATGTCTGGCCTTGTACAAACCATTGCATACATGAGACTACCAACTACACTAGCATAGGGTACACTGGTCATGTCCTCCATCTTAGTAGGAGATTTTGGACAATCTTCAACATATAGTTTTGTTCCCTACAAGACTGGAACAACTAGCTACTTGCAATAATTTATACAAAATATCTCTAGAACAGTCTTGATATACTTACCCTAACTCAACCAAAGTTTTCTATTCTTCCTGTCCCTGGTTATCTCCATCCCTAGAATATACCTTGCTACACCAAGACCTTTCATTTTGAACTTAGTAGACAACTGAGACTTAAGATCAGAAATCATCAACTTACTATTTCCTATGAACAACATATCATCAACATAGAGAGCAATAATGAGAACTCGATCACTTTCAGCTTTATAATAGACACAATGATCAAATTTTGATCTCACAAATCCCAAAGACAATACAAAAGTGTCAAATTTTTGGTACCACATTCTAGATGACTGCTTTAACCCATACAAAGACTTCCTTAATTTGCATACCAGTTTTTCTTTACCTTTTTCAACAAAGTACTCAGGCTAGGACATATAGATTTCTTCTTCAAGATCACCATGAAGAAATGTTGTCTTCACATCCATCTGTTTGACCTCTAAGTCATATGCTACTACAAGAGACAAAATAAATCTGATAGATGTCAGCTTTGCTACAAGAGAAAAAAATTGCCCATAGTCAATTACCTTGACTTGGGAATAACCCTTTGCAACCAATCTCGCCTTGTACTTTTCCACACTGCCATCCAGACCAATCTTCTTCTTAAATACCCATTTGGGCAACCTTCCTTTAGGCTGAGGGGCGCAAACTCAAGTTTCATTCTTTTTCTAATGATGCTATTTCTTCATTCATGGCTTCCAACCAAGAGTGGATGAACTTATTCCTAAATGCTTCTTTCCGGTCCTGGGCTTGTCGGTGCTGAAATTAAAGCATAGGCACAAGTAGAATCAATCAAAGAGAACCCATACCTATGAGTTGTTTTTTATTTCATGGGTTGACATCCTCAGCTGGCTAAGAAGTGGGGTTGTTCTTCTTCTTGAGAACTTTTAAGTGCCAGGCTCTCCTTAGTTTTGGGTACATTTGGATTTTCAATTCCTCTTTCTTTAGTGTAGGAATTACTGCTACATCCTTATTATTTTATGACTTTGTCTCTGATTGCAGATCCAAGGTAGAAGGATTTAGCTCACGAAAGATTACACTTCTGCTGTATACAACCTTCTCCGTATCAGGATTCCAAAGCTTGTATCCTTTTATGCCAGTGCTATAGCCAATAAAAATACATTTGACAACCTTGTTCTCCAACAGATCTTTTCTCATTTGGCACATATGCATAAGCTTCTGCATAAAGACTTCGAATATGTAAATAAGAGGGCTTCTTACGGACCACACTTCAAAGGTGTTTTCTCAACAAGTGGAGGGAATGATTAGTGGGTAACACAGTAGTGAATCTGACCTCGACCCAAAACTTCTCCTCCAAGCCAGCACTACTGAGCATACTTCATGCTCTCTCCATCACTATCCTATTGAACCTTTCTGCAACTCCATTTTGCTGTGGAGTATAAGGTTTAGTCTTATGTCTTTTAATCCCATGGTCTTTACAGTATCTTTCAAACACATCAGAACAAAATTCACCGCCATTATCAGTCCTTAAGCATTTTATTTTTCTACCAGTCTGATTTTCAACAAGATTCTTAAATTCCTTAAACTGACTGAAAACTTTTGATTTACTTTTAAGAAAATATACAAATTCTCTTCTTGAATAATCATCAATAAGAGACACATAGTATCTTGATTTAGACAAAGAAGGAACATTCACTGGACCAAAAACATCAGAATGAATATAATCAAGCAAACAAGAAGATTTGTGAGGACTGGAATAAAATGAAACATGGTGCTACTTTCCATATATATAGTGTTCACAGAATTCAAATTCAAGATTACAATCTTCAGTCCCCTCAACCAAGTTTTTATTCTTCAAGGTTTTTAAACCTTTTTCTCCTATGTGGCCTAACCTATGATGCCAAAGCATAGTATTCTCTACAAGAAGTTTTACTTCCATAGATTTTACAAAATTAGGGATATTTCCCTCTTTACCTCCACGAGCAGCTTGCAATGACTTTCCAGAGACACTGTTACATTGAACAGCTTGTGCATCCAACTTGTATAGGGTACCAATTCAAGCACATCTAGCTAGCACCATTGAAACTCTAGTCATCTTGTAGCCATTTCTGAAGGCATTGACTTGCACTCCAATATCATTTAGCTTAGCATTAGAAGAAAGTAGATTTCGAGCTAGACCTGGTATGTGCATAACATCCTTGATCCCCTTTACTCTACCATCAGGGAATTGGATTCTAACTCTTCCACGATCAACAATTTCCAAAGTTGAATCGCTTGCCAAGTACACCTTTCCACCATCATATTCTTCATGCTTAGGTGAACTGGTCTCTATGAGATGTCATGTGAAAAAGATGCTCGAGAATCAATCGGCCGGGCATCATCTAATGTCTGGTAGCCAAGGAAACAATGAGAGGAATCTGAATCACCACGAAAAGAATCATTATCCGAAGAGCACTTCTTCTTTTTCTCCTCTTTACTATCCTTTCGGACATGACCAGGTTGCCCACAATTCTAACATTTCACCTTGGAATTCTTGCCAGGAGACTTTGATCTCCTCTCTGATTTCAATTTTGATTTCAATTTATTGTCATTCTTCTTACCTTTCTCTTTTGACCTTCCTCGATGAAAGAGCTTCTTTTACCATCTCGAGGAAGATTTACTTATCATCTCTTCTGATAGAAAAGAACAAACAAAATCTTCCATCTTGAAACTAGATGTTGTACTCCCAAGAGTCTGGAAAAGAACAAAATAGAAGCATACAACGATCCTCTTCTTCAATTTTTACACCAATAGATGTTAATTGAGCAATCAACATATTAAATGCATTCAAATGATTGGCCGTAGATCCTCCTTCCTACATTCTCAAAGAGTACAAATTCTTCCTCAAGAACAATTTATTCACCAAAGACTTCCCCTGATAAATAGATGCCAGTCACTTCCACAAAGAAGATGTAGTCTTCTCCTCATGCACATTCAAAAGAATGGAGTTTGCCAAATAGAGCCTTATCAACCCCTTAGAATTTCTATCTACAAGGTTCCAATCTTCTTGCTTCATGCCTATAGGTTTCACTCCAGACACGACAATCCATAGGTCACGATCAACTAGAAGATCCTCCATTTTGAGTTTCCACAACTCAAAATTGCTGCCATTGAATTTCTCTATTTCAATCTTTCTTGATGTGCTAGCCATCTCAATCTATAATTAGAATTAACAAACTCTACAAGACTCCCACTGAACAAAATTAACAAAAAAACCCAACGTACCCACAAGGATAACACAAGCTGAAGCTCATTACCACTTGTAAGGAAGCTAGATGTGGAAACAACTCTCTAACGTCAAAACCTCGGGGAAGAACAAAATACACTTTTAAATTTTCAATTACTGGTTCAATTAAGATGCACTTTGGAAATAGATACAGAAACAAAGTATTTGACAAACACATATGAACACTAGATATGCGATCGAAAACCCTTATGGGAGAAAAACCCACCACACCAAGAGAAATCACTTTGTATTACAGTAATGGAGATTACATACAAATATCAGACTTATCTTTTTGATGTCATATTACAGAAACATTCACTATGAACAACCTTCTTACAGAACATTCACGTTATAGTCTTCACATAATAGAATTCATCCAACTATTGATAGAACCAACCGAACCATCGAGCATCTGCAACTGCAAACTATATTCATGTTGTTCCCTGTCTATTGAACTTCATCACAAAACTACCACAATGGATTGTCTTGCAATGGTTCCCATTTGGCTCCTCTGATTGGTTGAATACTAGCCACATAGATGATCATCACTCAGTCAAAAAAGTTCACATTGTATTGGCATGTCGATGAGACACAAGAAGTGTCTCCCTGATGCCCAAAGGCTTCAATCATCGATGTCACCAAGAGTCATTTCCATCGGCAAGAGGTTCCATTGAGCTTACAACTTGTATCAACCTCAACATGCATATCGGTGAGACAATCATCCTTCCGTGAGACCACATACTGATATTCAAAGTCACATCAAAATGTCATTCTGTCGGCAAGACATATCACTCTTGCCAAGACCTCATGCCGACCCTTCAAGTTAATTCAAGTGCATCCACCAATCAGTGAGACTCATTTCTTTTGGTGAGATGTTATACCGAAGCTCCATATGTCACATAGACATTAGTGTTCTCATCGGCCAGACAATTTTCTTTCACTGAGACATCCTATCGAGTTCTTTATGTTACTCCAAAGCCTCAAGCATACCGAATAGTTGGCAAGACTTCTTTCCATCATTAAGACCTCACTGCGAGATCTTTTGTGCTACCTTGAGTGTATACCGTCGGAGAGACATTCCTTATTGATATGAGTCATACCTAACTCCAAGACTTTCACTAAAGCCACTAGTCACCAAGAGTCTTACCTAGATCCCTTGTGTTTTGCCGATGACCATATGCTATCAGTGAGACTTATCACTGTCGCCAGGAGTTCTTAGTGAAGCCTTTGTGTTACACTGAAGACTCCAAGTGTAACACCATCGGTGAGACTTCTGATATTTGATGTGACATCATATCAAAACAAACCTTTCAGCGAGAGTTTCCCCGATGAATTCAAACTAAATGTTGTCGGTGAGACATCCATCTCGGTAAGACTTCTTATCGAGCCACCGTAGGTTATCCCGATGACTCCAATGCATAAGCGTTTGGCGAGACTCTTGCAAGGTCACAATGATAGGATTATTCATTGAGACTAAAGCAAGGTCACAACGACTTGATCTATTCAACAAGATTCCAACTGCTAGTTAGCTAGACACAAAGCATGTCACACCAACTTGGCTCCAGTAGAGGTTTCAACTTGTGGGATTGAGATATATTTTTCTAATAGACAATCATGGTGTTAATAGGTGTAGGAAAACTAAGAAGGGGAGTGAATCAAATGTCACAGAAATTCAAATTAAAAATTTCAACACTTATAAATTCCACAACCACACTATTATGTTATTAAGCATGAACATGAGATACAAAAAATATAAATTAAATTAACACACTGAACACTAGATTTTATTTGGAAAAATCAAGGAGGGAAAAACCATGGTGAGGATTAACTCTCAATATAAAGTAGTTCCAGAATTGAATATATAATGCTCACTGCCAAGGGCTCACTACCCTAAATAGGACTCACTATCTAGATACAAAAAATGATTGCTTACAAGGGAGGGTCACTACCTAAAAATGTAATACGTTATAACAAAGTGTAAAGAACAAATTAACCAAACAATTTTTTTTTTTTAAAGATTTAATTACACAACTACCATAGGGATTCCAAGATGATGTTACATAAAACATAAGTACAAATTTAATGCCATGAAAGATCTAGTTTACAAAACTTTATACAATTCAGACATTTGTAAGTCCAAACTACATCATGAAGATATCAATAAATCTTAATCGAGGGTGAATGTGGGGATCATTGATGGGCCAAAAAGTGGCATATATGATGGGTTTGTGGCTGACCACTTTTTACCCAAAAATGATAAAATTTAAAGGGTTTTTAAAGGATATTCTCAACTTTCCACCAATATAAATTATGATTTACTTTGAATTTAATAAGTAATTATTATTCATTTTCTATTCAAATTCGACTAAAGTCTGATTAATAGGTTGGTTGAAAAACATCTATAGCTTTCAAAAGCGGTATCACATTTTTTGAATCTAAAACATGTGTCACATTCTATGCTTAAGCATACTATAGGATTAAAAAAAAGATTTCATTAAGTTTTAACCAAGTTAGGTGGTTAGACATACAAGTTTTTATATTTTTTTAAAATTTGTAATTAAAAAATCATAATTAATTATTTACTTAGAAAAAATTACAAAAATATCGTCACATTGGGACATGAGTCCTCTACTTATATCTAAAATCTTATTAAAATATTATAATTATATTGTGGTTATGGTTGTTAGATAGACACCTACTTCTTATTTTTTCCTTGAAATTTAAGTACTATGCATTGAAATTTCAAATTTTTCACCAAATAGATTTCTTTTTAAAACAAACCTAGGAGTTTAGAAACTACATTCAATTTGCTACATATTCCATTTCTTACATATTTTTGAAATAATATAGATAACTTATTCAATTTTTACGCCAAGTTGCCTAAGTTTGATTTTTCTAATTTTTTTGCCACTTAAGGGCCTATTTTTTCCATGATGATCCTGCACATACCCTACATCAAAATGATGATACAATGAGAATGCTCTTATACAAGAGGTAAATATATAGAGAGGATAATGATTACATCATATTAAACTGACATCCATATCCACGAACACATTCCGCATCCACAGTCATGAACAATGAAGTAATTGGAACCAACTGTAAGTATAGCATCAACCGCATGAATATCCAAGGAAGGTATAGCATGGTTTCCTCTCAACCACATGGATCCCGAAGGTCCACTCCCTCCATGCTAGGAGATAATGACATGTCCACAAACAAGAAGACAAAACATTACATTTACGTAGCTTACATACACATCACAACATAATGATATCAAAACATAATGGATAAACTCCCAGTAACAAAACACAACTAAAGATATCTCAACACAAGGATCACAATCATGTAATAGAAAAAGAGTGTCATCACACTATTGGAATAGGTTACCCTGGTGAATCTTCCTAGACTACTGACCCTCTCCAAGAGTTACCTTGGCAGTCTCTACCGATTCCTGGCCCCTAAGAAAAAAAGTGTGGAGTCGTTATATCTTTCAAGAAACAAGATAGGTGACTAGCCATTCCAGGACTTCTCAGCCTTTTCTCAATCTAAACGAGCATTAAGAAAGTAGGTGAGGAAAACTTTTATCTGAGTTAATGTTTAGTTCTACCCAACCCCTAGTATATTAGTTAGGTTTCCACTGAATTTGCATACCTATGATAGGTTACCCAGACAACCTCTTAGGATTTTGGCCCCTACTGCAAGCCACTCTTTCTATAACATAACTCAACATCAAAAGACTATGGGTAGCTACCAAGTATAAAGATCATACCACAAATGTTTACATCCCTATCAAGACATAAATCATAATCTCCAAATTACTGTATAGACAACAAGAAGTTGTGCAAGGCTAAGTTCCCAACTAATAAATTTGCTATGGAATAAAAGACATAATTTCATTTAGTCAAGCACCATAACATTACATCTCTAGCCTCAGGATACAAAAGAACTTACAGCCCAAAATTTTTCTCAAAGTTAAAAACAATAAACTATTGTTTGTCACAAATTATCTTTAAAACTTAATAAAATAAACAATTCAATTTCTTTATGAACCATTACATGACAAAATTTATAAAGAAAATATCGTGTAATTCCTTTGACATAAAAGACCACTCTAAACATCCTATTTCAGATCAAACATGTATTTTAACTTCAAGTCTAGAGGTGTTATATGCATGGACAACCACACTTACATGATTTAATAACTAACACTACTTTCACTCAAAGTATAAAAAATCTCATACAACTAACAAGATCAACTTAATATCACCATCAATTCAGAATAAAGTTAAAATATTAATAAATATTTATATCCAACATGACATATATATACATCATCTTACAGCCAACTTTAGAAATTGATATCTTAAGCCAGAAATATTCCTAATAGAGTATTCATTAACCACGCCAGTCATATTATCCATATTTAAACTTATAGTTAAATATCAATTAAAATATAAACCTCTATATATATGGCATGAATTGTGCGCACCAAGGAAAATTTAAGTTAAGGAATGATAAACTTATTTTCTGGCGTGCATGGGACTAATAACAAATAAGAAACTTAAGTTTATAAAGAAAAGTTTCAGCTTGCCCAAAATATGCGAATCTACTCTTAGGGTTGATTAAGACAGAGGATTTACTCACTTATATGCTAGTCTTCAGTCATTCAATATTCAAAAACTATATTTTTTAGAAAAGAAGATCATTACACTAAAAAAAATACACAGATTATACAGGGATATCAATAATTAATTAAGAATTTTATTTTAATTGAACAGGCATGAAAAGAACGAACAAGGAGATTAAAACACCAATCTATGCTTGATAATTATTATAAGCCATTAATCTCCTTAAGGTGACGAGCTACAGGTAAACAATAGAGTACAAAATAAAATAACAACAAAAGGATATTTCAGTCAAATAAACCCCAATTCGGTTATATAGAAATCAAGAAATAGTTTAAGAAGAATTAGCTATGGCATCAATACAGCCAAAGAAAGTGAAAGTAAAGAACAACGCTGGAATTTACAGGTTCATGGACAATTTTCAAAGTGAGCTCAGCCAGCAAACTAGTATTCTAATGATTCTACAAGGCGGCGCCAAGACTTGCGTAAACAATGTTCAGCAACATTGAGATTTATATTGATTGTAACCAACAAAGAGATCAAATATTTATTGTATAAGGAAATCAATTGTTAAATAGTTTAAAAATTAGCTGCATGGTATAGAAATTTGTATGATGTTATTGGACTGTTTAAAGAGGATGACATCAAACATACTAAAATAGATTAATAAGACTTCATACACTCATTCCATCGGCTCAAATCATTTACAGGAGGTTATAAATTTATTCAAGACACAAATGACTAAAAGAAACATACAACAATGACAATACCATGACTTGTAAGTTCAAAGAAGTTTAATAATTCAATGAATCCTTCTAAAGATGACTGGTGCACTGCAGAAAGACTTATAGAGACTTAGATAATCCTTAAACTTTCATCGATGGGATTGAATGTATGGTTCACAAGAATCTAAAGATTGTTTAAAGAGGAACAATATTTCATTATTCATAAAGATACAAAAATCAATTCCTATAGAAAAATTCAAGATTCGTTATCACAGGCAGTACAGTTTTAACAATATTTAAAGTAAACTTTACAAAAAATACTGGAACAAGCAAAATAATGCCATCATAGTTTTTACTAAATGATTTCCTTGAATTTGAATACTTCGCTAAATTGTTTTCTCATTATTTTTATTTTGCTATTCTTTGAATCTGAAACTCTTTCTAATTGCTTCTTATATTTTTGCAGGTCTAATAAAGTTATTCTCTTTAGAGCAAAGTTTTCAGAAAGTTACATAATCAAATAATACAAAACAAGAAGAGAACCTGTGTTAATTGTTGAAAACCAATTTGGAACAAAATATGAAGCTTCTGTCAAATCTACTCAATACATCAGCTATTTGATGATGAAATTCAAAACAATCCAACCCGAATTATGCTTACAAATCGAATATGAATTAAATTTTTTTCCAAAATTATTCTCCAAACTACTGCTGTGAAAATTCTTTCAGAATGTTGCCATGAATGAAAATTTTCAACCCCTCAAACTCTTATTGCATATCTATTAACTCTCAATTATAAAACTTAACTAATTGTTCATTATGCATTCTAAATAGATCAAACAGTTCAACTCACCCTTTTAATATCAAATCAAATTTTGAGCTACAAATCAAAGATTCATAACATGTTTAAAATATCTTTTCTTTAAAATATCTATTTCCTCATAAATCTTGTTTGCACAAATAAATCTATAATTTATATTTAATAATTAAATACTTTTGTAAAGAAAATAACTTTCACTTTTAAAATCAATAACTTATTTAATCTAAATTAATAAATTAGATGACAAACATAACCATAAGTATTTATAAACACATTAACAGATATTCGTTAAACTTAAATATTAATTCTCAAACACAAAAAAATACAAACAAACACGACACAATATAACAAAATGGACAACAAAGAGGGGTAACAAATAGATACTCATTCAATAAAGAATGTTGGTTCAATAAAGACTTGTCAATATCTCCAGATCAACATAATTTTATTAAATTAGGGTAGGCTTAGACCTATCAAGCAGATGGAGCCGATACTCGATACATGTATTTGAAGGAAATATCGATGTTAAAACATATATACTTATATCAAAAAACACACCGTGAAGAAGAATTGCAGCGTAGCAGGGTACTCACGAATGAGTAATGCTACACTGTCTTCTTCATCGACACAGACAAGCAAGATAAATCATAAGCAATCATTGCAACATGATAACTACATGAAAAATCATAAGCTAATAAACCATATCGCATATGTTTCTATTTCAATAACATCACAGAAACACAATCCAGATGATCAAGATGGCAAAAGTATCATCTATGAAGTACAAAACAACATAATATCAAAGTCATATTTGGAAATGAACAACATAATATCATAATCAACTAAAACAGAGTGTTGAAACTAGAGGGACACTACAAAAAAAGACTTACAAAACAAAATTGGGCTTTTTAGCCAAAGTGAACTGAGAAAAATGCACCTAACAAGTACTGATGTAGTTCCATTGATGCCCAATAGACTGACTTGACACACTTCATCATTTTCTCTCTTCTTCACTTTTGCATTCACTACTAGTTTATTGATCACACACACACTATCGCACACCAAACACACACCACACTTCAAAACCTATTCAACACACACATATATATATACTCGATCTACCTGTAAGCATCAATTAGGTTGGCCTAATTAGATGCATTTCTTTGCTTACCAAAAATACCAATCCTGTCAGCTTCAAGTATTTGAACACCAAAATCTTACCAAATAGCAATTCAAGAACATAATATGCTACATCATGTTGGCATAGACCTAAGATAGGTCACACATATATCCGCATAAAAAAATTAATTCACCATATCACAACTAATCTAAGAAGTCAGCCAAAAGTAGACTTCATTGTAAAAAACAATTAACAAAATAAAGCCAACATGTCATACACGGATTGAAGCACAAGAAATTTTGAAAATACATGCCTTCAGCAACCATAATTAGTTTCAGAAAACCACAAGCAACAAACACCAACTGTGGAGGATTTTAGATGAGAATACCAGAGGATGTAGCTTGAAAATTGGTTCAAATGCTAGACTAGGCACTTACTTAGACTTGAAGACAAATCATGGTGACACCAATGACAACACAAAATTGTAGAAATGATAATTCTTCCAACAATCTCCCCCTTTGTCATTGATGGAAACATGTGCCAAAATTTTCAAAAAATATCCTCTAATCTCTCCCAACTTTCCAAATCTCTCCCCCTTTGACATCAATGGCAAAGGGCAGCTAAAAAGATGTAAACATGGTGACATCAAAATTGCAAAAAGATTCCAATTCTTAAAAAAAAAATTGGCCATTTAAAACATTCAACAACAATTCAATTTTTCTTCATTTTATTGAAATTCCTTTTTCTCCTTCTTTTATTCTTTAAAAAAAATCAAAATAGTAGAAATTGGACATTCAACATTAAGTAAAAATTACACTCTTCACCTCAAATTCCTTCTTGTATCTTTCTTTGATAACTGGAAGTAATTTCTTCTAGTTGAATATAGTTGGATCCATTCTTGTGTAAATGCTTTCCAATAGGGCCAACAAAGTAAAAGAAGATGACCAATATGAATACTATCTTTCACAATCTTCTGTGTCAATAAGTATTCCAGAAAGATGGCCTAATTGGACCTCAACAATCTCCTTAAGGAGCCAGAAACTCTTTGCCACATCATCTCTTTGCCTCTACACAACAATCAACTCAGCTTCTAATTCTCCAACTCTCAGCATTTGTTTCCCTTCTTTTTCTTCAAAGATATCAAATTTATTTCTAATGTTGTTCATCTCAAATTCAATTTCTTTAATCCTGCTTTTGAAATTATCTACCACAATAGGCCACTAGAGACAATATTTGTAAATGTAAGATATTTCTTTGTTGCATTTCTTCATTTCCAAGATAAGTTCAAATAATCTCAACTTAGCTTTAGTACATCTCTTTTCAACCAGGGCTTCCAACTTGCATCCTTCCAAACCTTCAAGCAACATTCTTTCTTCAACAATCTCGACTAAATTTTCTCACAAGGAATAGGAAATAGTTGGTACATCAATACCTTTTCGAAGTAGATAATCTACTAGAGCATCATCAATTTTGAGTTTTTCAACTGGAGAAGTTGCATTCTATATCTCACCAATCTTCTTCATCTTTCCTTTGACCAATGTAGACTAGATGTCATCTGGATCAGAGAATTTAGATCCAAGTAGTGATTATTTTTCCTTTTCTTCTAAAAAGATAGTGATGTCTTCAGTTATAGTTTTTCCTTTCTTTGACTTTGGAGGGGAATCACTAATGATAGCTTCCAATTTTCTCTTACCGTAGGAAGAACCCAATTCAAACTAACTTGGTATTGACATACCAGAGCATAGATTTGATCTTAAGGAAGTGAAATATGATTTGCACACACTTGCATTATTTTCCAATGCTTCCAAGTATTTGTAGACTTGTTTCTCAATAGGAATACCAAATTCTCACACAAAATTTTATTTTCTTGGTAGGGAGCTCAAAAAGTAAAAGACCAAGCACACAAGCAACGATCCAAATCGAAAGGGATAACCCTCATCCACCCAAATTTGGACATTCTTAGACAAACTTTCAAGTAATACGTTGCACAAATCAAACTGCCTATTTTCCTTAACCATCATATGTGCAATGTATACAGTGATAGTTGAATTTGAGCCTTCATGATTTCTAAAATAGATCTTATAAGAAACATCATATGCAACATACCTTACAGATGGATCTGTAAGTGTTTATCAATAGAGCTCGAGGGTATTTGTTAATGCTAGTAAGTTACTCCACATATTTGTATTTCATGGTTTTTTTTCCATGAAGATCCCCAATATTGCATAAGCCAGTAATCACTTTGATTGCTTCCTTCATAATTAGGTAGGGTTTGTCCAATATAATGCTACCATTCTTGAAAAAATTCAACAAGAACAAAATAAACTCTTTATCATCAAACCACAAAAATTTACCCCAAAAATCCATACTTAGATTTTTTATGCTCTATAATTCTTTTTTTTTTAGCCCTAGTTTCATTCCTTTCATCTTCCTATGATCAAATTCTTTCAATTCAACTCCTTCTAGGTTCGATGGAATGTTTGTTAAACAGTCACTCGACAAATGAGAGGGGGGGTGAATCAGTTGTCACACAAATTAAAAAATTAAACTTTATCACTTATCAATTCTTAAACCACAATTTTATGTTATTAAATATGAGCATGAAACAAAAATAATAGAAAGTAAATAACCACAATGAACACCATATTTTTATGTGGAAAACCCAATAAGGGAAAAACCATAGTGAGGGTTAACTCACAATATAAATATTATAAAACTAAATAAAAAGGATCACTACCAAGGGCTCACTGCCCAAAAGAGGACTCACTATACAAATACAAAGGCTCACTGCCTACAAAGGATTCACAATCCAATAGGAAGGCTCACTACCTACATATACAAAAGAGAAAAAAATATCCACCACTATAATTAAAGCATATTCACAGGATTATAGAAACCTTCATCTCACTACCTTCAACACATTGAAAACTACTATCACAACTCACTCACACAAACTTCTGCTCTTAATATTTGTGGAACACTTATGTCACTTTGCATCACACTTTCATACAATTCTTCACAATTCGACTTACTTTTATACCATTCTCAACCTTACAAGAATTTACCAAGGTCGGCCACAAATAACCCATCTCATAAATTTAAATTAGGTCGGCAACTTAAAAATTCTCGCAGTGGAAAGGAATTAGAATCGACCAATAAAATTATTTTCTTGAAAATTCTTCACACTTCCTCAATTAAATTTTATTCTTTGAATGAAGTGTAAACACTAGGTCATCCAAACCTAATGAAAACACAAAAGAACATTGATGCGCACACTTCCCAACAAGAATATGACACACATACACCACAACACACTTCCATATGTATGAGACTTCATCTTAGACTTCTTTAGATACATCCGCAGCAAAACAATATACTTCATAGATTGAATACCTTTCACTAGATCATTTGAACTATGCAAACCAATACTGGAATATATATAGAAACATGACTTCTAGATTACCAAACTTCAACTTCCTTCTCCATAGCATAGAAAAGACCTTCACAAAACATATCCCAAATCTACAAGATCTGAAATGAAATAGTGGTCTATAGAATGAAAATATTTCTTCTAGTCCACAAAAGACTGAGTATGTTGGTAGAACACACATACTGTTGGACACAACTTTTACATACCATCTCACTAGAAGTTGAAACTCATAATATATCACCATCAGATCATTTTAATGAAAAATTTAGAACCATATAGGCATAGGATCAACACAGGAGAAACTCAAAGCACATACCGAAGGACAATCTGAACACATTCATCACTCTGACTTCTCTTCTTTATTAATTTTCTCAAAAGCACTTGGAAACTCATCAACACAACACATCTATAGCCATATAAGATAGCTCCATGTACTCACAGCATCTCAGTAGCATCTAAACTATACATGTATAATCTACAACATATTGAACAATGTTGAAATCAATGACAACACCACCAAACTAGCTCTCACACTTGAAATAATATCCCCTTTTTTCATTGATGGCAACACATGATGTGAAAAACCATCAAAGACAAAAACAAAACAAAAATTGCACAACACCCTAGGAGAACACCTTCTCTTCTTTTGAAACTATTTTTCACATGAATTTTTCTCCCCCTTTGACATCAATGGAAAAGAACAATTTTTTTGGTTACTCCCTCTTAGAAGTACACTCATCCTACAATAATGAAAAAAATTCTACTCCCCCTACGGAGTAGACCCATCTATCAGTCTAGATAAATGAAGAATCTATGAATTCATTGGGCTGATGCACCTTCATGTGTACCTAGTTAGGATGGACAATGAACCCCAACCTCTCCCTAAGATGCTCAAAGCCATCCTTCAAAAGAGCCTTAGTAAATATGTCTGCAATTTGTTTCTTTGTTGTCACATACTCCAATCTGACCTCATTCTCTAACACTTTTTCTCTCAGAAAATGATACTTGATAGATATGTGCTTCATTCTTGAATGCATAACTAGGCTCTTCAAAATGTTTATTGCAATTATATTGTCATAGAAAATATAAATAGTCTCATCAAATACCACATCAATGTCTTTAATAATTTTCTTTATCCACAAAACTTGTGTGCAACAAGATGTTGTAACAATATATTCTACCTCTGCAGTGGATAAAGAAA
>VDFB02020782.1:0-37413 GCA_007258455.2 Sequoia sempervirens
TAAATCTATCTAAGAGATCTTGAGCATATTTATGTTGAGAAAGAAAAATACCTTTAGGTGTTTGCCAAATTTGCATACCCAAAAAATAATGTAATAGGCCTAAATCAGTCATTTGAAATTGTTGATTGAGTTGAGACGTAACATCACTAATCAAATTGTTAGAACTAGAAGTGATAATTAAATCATCAACATATAAAATAATAATCACAATATCATCTTCACTATGCTTAATATATAAATTTGGATCATTTTTACTTCTAATGAAACCTTGAGATAAAAAGAAAGCATTGATCTTTGAATACCATTCTCTAGGAGATTGCTTTAAACCATATATTGATTTCTTCAATTTGCAAACAAGATTTTCATTACCTTCCTTAATGAAACCCAAAGGTTGAGACATATAAATCTCTTCATGTAAATCACCATTTAAAAATGCACTTTTAACATCCATTTGATGAATAGGCCAATGCATATGAGAAGCTAAAGCAAGAACTAATTTAATAGTGGGCATCTTAGCTACTGGGGCAAAAGTTTCATTATAATCTAAACCTTCAATTTGAGAAAAGCCCCTAGCAACTAATCTAGCTTTAAACTTGCTAACTTCATTATTTGCATTAACCTTAGTTTTATACAACCATTTGCATGAAACAGGATTCTTACCTTGAGGTAATGGAACTAAATCCCAAGTATTATTAGCAATTAAAGTATCATATTCTTCTTGCATAGCCTTTTGCCAATGAGGTTGATCTTTAGCTTGTTCATAAGTTTGAGGATCATTTGAATTCATAATGTTAGACATCAAAGCATGATTACAATAATTTGCCTTTCTTCTTTTAGGTGGATTTTTAGCTAAATAATCCTCACTTTCTTGCAACAAATTTTTAAACCATTTTGGCATTCTTTTAGACGTAGGAGTATCATCACTAGAAGAAGAATCATGAGTAGAGATTTCAACATTTTCATCATCACTATCACTATGAGTAAGAGATGCATTAGGAGGGTTAAGAGGAGTTTCAACTTGAGGATTATCCTCCACAACAATAACTTTATTGTGAGAAGATTCAATATTATGCACTTTAGAACAATCATGAACACCATTTTCAGCAATGCATACATCTCTAGCAACTTTAACTTTGTTAGTAAGAGGATTATAAACTCTATAAGCTTTAGAATGTTCATCATAACCAACAAAAATATGGTAAGAAGATTTAGCATCTAATTTTTGCCTCTTTTGTTTAGGTTTGTGAACATAAGCAATTGAACCAAAAATCCTTAAATGCTTAAGATTGGGCTTCCTACCAGACCAAGCTTCTTCAGGAGTTATATCCTTTAAAGCTTTAGTAGGAGTCCTATTAATAATGTAAGTAGCACAAAACATAGCTTCTGCCCAAAATTTATAAGACATATTTTTAGCATGTAACATACATCTAGCCATTTCAACAATAGTTCTATGCTTCCTTTCCGCTACACCCTTTTGTTGAGGTGTATAGGGAATAGTTAGCTCATGCTTAATACCAAATGATTTCAAATAACTATTAAAAGCATTATTCACATATTCTTTACCATTATCAGTTCTAAGAATTTTAAGTTTAAAACCAGATTGCCTTTCAACGAATTTATGAAATTCAGAAAATATATCAAGAACTTGATCCTTACTATGAAGAAAATAGATCCAAGCTCTTCTAGAAAAATCATCAACAAAAGTAAGTGCATACCTTGATCCTTGGATGGAGTTATTCTCCATGGGTCCCAAAAGGTCACTATGAACTAGGTGCAACTTATGAGTTGCCCTCCATGATTGACCATGTGGAAAGGGCTCCCTATGCATCTTACCACTCATGCATCCTGTGCATACAATTTTAGATGGAACAATACTAGGCAATCCATCTACCATATTAAGCTTTTGCATTAAAGCAATATTGTTAGCATTTATATGACCAAGTCTTTCATGCCAAACATTAAAATCAATGGTAGATATTAAAGAGCATCTAGATTGAGCAAACTCATAAAATTTGAACAAATTATCATTGTCTAATTTAGCATTAGCAATGACCTTGTTTTGTTTTGGATCAATAACATAGCACATATCTTTGTAAAATTCTATTTTATAATCTTGACAAAGCTTAGCAACTGAAAGCAAGTTAGTCTTTAATTCAGGAACATATAAAACATCATGCAATTTACCATTAGGAACATTCACATCTCCAATTGCTTCTACTTTACAAGTATGATTATTAGCAAGTTGAATAGGAACATTTGATATATCAGGTTGCATAGACTCAAAAACTTCTTTATGTGAAGTAACATGTTGAGATGCACCTGAATCAATAACCCATTCAAGAGGTTGAGAAACATTAGAACTACAAGTAAAAGCACGTCTAGATTGATTTGCATTATTTTGAAACTTATTATTATTAGGTTTATTTTGTTGTTGATTATTTTGCTTCATAGGCTTTTTCTCATTTTGCTTCTTAAAACAAGTATTTTGCCAATGACCATCCTTATTACAATAAGTGCAATGAGGTTTCTTAGAAGAGTTAAACTTTCTAAGATCATTGCCATTATTATAATGAGGTTTGGAATTATAATGTTGTTGTTTAGAATGAGGTTTAAAATTTTGCTTATGATTAGACAAGAAAGCATGTTCATTAGACTTAAGAGTACCAAACTGAATTAACTTAGCCTCTTCTTGTCTTAATAAATCACGAAAAATATCATAAGTTAATTGAGTAGCTAAAGAAGGAATAGCTAATTGAGCATGAATATTAGTAATGAATTGCTGAAATTGTCTAGGAAGACACTTTTTAAGAATAAGATGAATTAATCTAAGATTATCTAATTTAACTCCTAAACCATCTAATTGACTATTTAAAGCATCAAATTTCAATAAAAAATCATCCATAGATTTAAAATCAGAATACCTCAAATCTTCAAGTTGATCTTGAATTTGAATTTTTCTTGATTCATTTGTACTATCATAAATTGTTTTGAGTTTGTCCCATGCTTCATAGGCAGTTGTACATGTCCCAATGTGAACATAAAGTTCGGGTGACATGGAGATACCTATGAGGCCAAGGGCTTCTTCATTTTTGAGATTCCATTTTTCGATTTCATCTTTGGATGCAGAAGAACCTGGTTTAGATTTAGGATCTGTAGCTACATCTAAAAGATGTTTAAACCGAAAAATAAAGCATATATGAGTTTTCCAAGAATGATAGTTAGAAGAATTCAACTTAATTTCAGGAATTAAAGTAGACATGATTGTAAAAAAAAATTCACAACTTTATGAGAAAAATAACTATTGTAAATATTTGCTCCCTCTTGATCAAATTAAATCTTAAAAAAAACTATTTAAATAAATTACCTAAAAACAAAATAAACTCCTTATATTGAATATCTAAATTTTAAAATCATTTTAATATTCTTTTTAATTAATAAAAAATATATAAAATTTATAAATATAAAGAAATTAATAGATTTTTAAATAAAACAATTATTAAAAACTATGAATGATTTATTTTTCTTAAAAAAGAGATTATATATTAAAAAAACTTAAACTTTAAACTTTCATAAAAACACAAGTAAATTTAAAAAATTTAAACTCAACTTTATTTCTTTTAAAAGAAAATCTTTTATGCAAAAAAGTTTAATTTAGGAATCTTTATTTTAGTAACTTTTTTTCTTAAAACAAAGTCGGTGGGGAAGCTTTAAGTAAAAGCTTTTGATTTTTTGCTTTTCAGGAAATGGGCAGGATAAATTTGAAAGAGGGGAAGAAAAGTTTGAAGATGCAAATTTTAATAATATTTATTTTTAAGGAACAAATACTATGATTCACACAGGGGATGGGAGATTGAAGGAAGGGCAATGCAGAGAGCAGGGCACACAAGGAGAAAAGAGTTGGGTGCTTACTGTGCAGAGGTCAGTGAAATCACCAGAGGAAGGCTGCAACAAAGGAAAGAAAGGCAATGGCCAAGGAATGAACCAAAGCCTCAAGAGAAGTTTTTTTGCATTATTATTATTTATAAAAAAAACTTTGAATACTATTTTGAAATTAAATTCCTGTGACAAGGTTTAAGATTTTTTTTGAGATTTAAGAATTAAAAATTCTGGTTCCACGTTTGGGATTTTTTAGGATTTGGCCAGCAAATAAGCTGAGCATATTTTTTGGGGGATTGCAATATAGAAATTTTTCAAAAAAAAAAAATATATATATATATATATATATATATATATATATATATATATACACAATTACATATATATATGAATTTTTAAAAATATATTATATATAGAGAGAGAGAGAAAGAGAGCAGTTTGAAATATCAAATATGTGCAACAATTTCAATTTGACAATGCGTGCATAGATAAAGAGTATAACAACAGTATAACAGCAATATAGCAATAGTATAACAACAATATAAACATAAAGGTAAACACTAACAACAATGCCAATAACTCAACAATTAAATATAAAATAATAAAAGCATTTTGTTCAAGTTTTAACACTAAAGTTAAATAACTCAAAGATCAATGTCTCAAACTTTAAAGTTTAAATACAACAATCTGTCAATCTATGACACTATGCCTCATTAGGGCTATCAATATCAAAAGCACTATCTGTGTCACTGTCACTCTCTGCCTGAAGTGGATCATCCAAAGGAAGGCCAACCATTCCCAGTTGCACCTCCTCCTCATCAATCTGCCTAACGTCTTCAGGATCAACATCCCAACGTGCTGCTGGAGTCTGCCGATACTCAGTAGACTGTCGATCTTGAAGTCTCAAGGCACTATGAACTGCAACTAGTTTTTCTGCTCGTTTTGATGTAAGCCTATTCCTCTTAATTGAGTGGATGAAGCCATAGGTGGACCAGTTCCTCTCTGCAGCAGAGGAACTAGCAATCTGTGAGAGTAAACGAATAGCAAGTAGCTTCAACTCTGGTGTGTCCTTCCCATGAAACTTCCACCATCCAATGGGGTTTTTTTGTGCAATAGTGGCTCTATCTGTCCTGGCCTCTGCTTTGCTGAATGTAGGTCCCTAAAGATCGGAAAATTGAAGCCACTGCTCTCGAAGTATGGTTGCCTCCTCAGTGCTATACATTTTACGAAGGGCTGCCATAAGCCCCTCCATTACCTCATCATCCTCAGAAGGAAGTATTCGACCAGGTCTAGGTGCATACCATTTTGGATTAAGAGCATAGGCAGCCATATGAAGAGGGGTGTTCATTGTATTCCACCTCTTTGTGACAATAGGCCTAATTTTCTCTTCATAGAATTGCAATCCAGGATCCTTGTCACGAATTGCTTTCTTCATTTCATCAAGCATGCTATCAAAAGTCTCATAAATCTCTCCAAGGCTAGGAGAGTCTGTATCTGCATACCTGATTACCCTCACAACAGGTGATATGATATTGCAAATATATCTGCAAGCAACGTTATGACATGAACACTATTAGCACTAATAATGAAAATAAAATTTCTAAAATAAAATATTAAAAACTAAAAAATAAAAAGTAAACCAAAGTAGTAAGTACATACTCAAACAATTTTTCTTACCTGATATTGGACCACCAACTGTCATTAAGCACCCTTTCTCTCACCACCTTCCCTTCTTCTGTCTCTGATTGCGCCCGCTTTTTCCACTCTCCACAAACCACCATGGATTGTAGAGCATCTTGCACCTCCAACATCCTCTCCAACAATATAAAATAGCTAGCATATCTCGTCTCAACTGGTTTGAGGAATTCTTTCTTTGAATAAGACCGAAATAGTGCAAGTGAAGTTTGATGATTACATACAAACATTTGTATGTTTCTAGCTTCAGCCACTGCTACTTTCACCCAATCTATTTTTCCAATGTCTTTCAAAGCATTATTCAAGGCATGTACGCAACATGGAGTCCAAAAAATATGTTTATAAGTACTCTCAATCATCAAACCAGCTAGCTTGCAAACACGGGCTGAATCTGTCACAACTTGCACAACATTAGAAGATCCAACCTCCTCTATGGCCTCCTTCAAAATGGCAAACTGGAAATCAGCATCCTTACGTTTTCCAGAACAATCAATAGCTCTAAGAAAGTATGAACCAGCAGGGCATGTAACAATAATATTAATGAGAGGCCGATGCCGAATATCAGTCCACCCATCCATGACAATGGAACAGCCAGTCCTAATCCATGTTTGTCTCATCTCCTCCATCAACATGTTCACCTTTGAATATTGTTTGTCAAGGAGGGAGGTACGCAATCTATGTTCTCCAGGGGGGGCATAAGAGGGTCCAATTGCTTGTGCATCTCTCAACATAGCTTTGAAATAAGGTGACCTTGCCAAATGAAATGGAACAGCATGGGCATAAAAAAATTTGGCCACTGAATCATCGGCTTGCTCACGTTTTTGCATATTCATTAACCCCATCACTGTATTTTTTTCACTTGCCTTTCTCTTCCCTTTATCACAACTCTCTCCAACTGATACATTGGAATAGTCACGCAAATCACTAGATGCATGTTTCTTACTATGAGTAGTACCCATGATTTTTTCCACACCCACTCCAACCAATTTTGCCATCAAAACCTGCTGCTCCAATGTTATATCTTCACAAACTCGAACCCCATGTCCACTCTCACCCAATAGATGGGTTCTAACTCTAGTATAGCTCCCTTTATAATCAGTTTTACAAATATGACAAAGCCAATGCCTGCTGCCCCCCGATGTTTTACCCGTAGTTAAATTGGTGGCAAATTGAAGCAATGGTTTTTTGGGGTTGAAAGGGCCTTTTGCAAATTTTTGAAGATCAGGTTCGGGGCATTTAAAACGGTCTTGAGTACTTCCAATAGAAGCTGAGTTTGTATTTTCAGATTGAGAAGGGTTTGTTTGAATTTCTTCAACTTCATTTTCACTGTCCTCATTCATACTGTCATACTCATCACTGCTGTTGTCCATTTTGTAGGGGTTTTAAAATCTGAAAGTTGTAAAAAAATGTAACACATTTAAAAAAAAATTTAAAACAAAAACTTAAGAGTTAATAAGACTTAAGAGTTAAATCTTCAATCTTCAAAATTCAAAATAAATTTTAATAAAATAATTTTTTTAAAAGGCTAAAAATAAAACTACAAACAGAACAATGAAATCAGAAATACTAAATAGTAAATACCTGTCGGCTCTTGTGCTGCGTTTTTTTCTTCACCACGTTGGCACTATTCTATGTTGCGTATTTTGTTTTCTCCTGGGCGCAGTGTTTCCATTCAATGCTGCGTATTTCCTATTTCCTCCTGTCGGCAGTGTCTGGGCGCAGTGTTTCCATCCTATACTCTGCGTTTTTTCCCCTGGCGGCAGTGTTTTCTGGTGGCGTGCGTTTTTTTCCCTGGCGGCAGTGTTTTCTAGTGGCCTGCGTTTTTTTCCCCTGGCGGCAGTGTTTTCCTGGTGGCGTATTAAACCCTAGAGATTTCGATTTTTTTTATTTTTATTTTTATTTTACCCTAGCCGTGCCGTGTCATGCAAAGTCGAAAAACTTTGTATAAAATTTTAAAATTAAAACTTAAAAGTTAAAAGATTTCGATTTTACTATTTTTATTTTTATTTTATTATTTTAAAAATAATAGTTTGTTTAAAAAATCAATTTTATTATTCGTAATTTTTTATTTAATTTTACAATAATATTAAAATTTTAAATAGTTATGATTATTTTAATTTAATTTAATTATTTTATTATTTTAAATTTAAACTAAATAATAGTTTGTTTAAAAATTCATTTTATTACCCTAATTTTATAAATTTAATTTTATTATTTTATTATTTTAAAAATAATAGTTTGTTTAAAATCAATTTTGTTATTCATATTTTTATTTAATTTACAATAATATTAAAATTTTAAATAGGTAATGCTTATTTTAATTTAATTTTATTATTTTATTATTTTAAATTTAAACTTTTTTTTTATTTTATTCAAGGTAACGCTTTTGAACCGGAGCTATGAACCGGAATACAATCACTCAACAATACCAACCCAACGGGGTTTGAACCTTGGTGGCAAGAACAACAATGCTACCTTTAAACCATCACACCATGCCAATACCGGCTATTTTAAATTTAAACTAAATAATAGTTTATTTAAAAATTCATTTTATTACTCGTAATTTTTTTTTTAATTTGACAATAAATTATAATATTAAATAGTTATGCTTAAAAATTAAATGTTTTATCAAATTTTTATTTAATGAAATATAATAATATTTAATATTTATTATTTATTAATTATCACGCAATTTTATTTTATTTCATAATGTAATTAACTTACAAGTTACAAGCAATTAAAACGTAATTTTTTGATCAAATATGATGAAATATTTAATATTATTAAGCAATTTTTATTTAATTTGTCAAAAATTAAAAGGTTTTTCTACTTTGACAAAAGGGGGACTCCTAGGCGTCCCCGATACGATTGGGGGACTTCTAGCCGTCCCCTAGCCGTTTCGGGGACGCCTAGGCGTCCCCTTTCATTTTCCAAATTCGGCCCCTCCCTTTGGGACGCTGCCGGCCCCCGCCAAAATATGGGGACGTCAGATCGTGCCCCCTCGGGTCCTTCAGCCCCTCGAACGCCAATGTGGGATCTGGATCGAGCCTAGTGGATCTGTCTCGCGGTAACACGTAAAAAATCTCTAAAAAGCCCAAAACAATTTGATATTTTAAAGAAATTTCAACATGCAAATAATAACATGCAGATTTTTTTCTACAGATTTTTTTAAAGAAATTTCAACATGCAAATAATAACATGCAGATTTTTTCTACATATTTTTTAAAGAAATTTCAACATGCAAATAATAACATGCAGATTTTTTTCTACAAATTTTTTAAAGAAATTTCAACATGCAAATAATAACATGCAGATTTTTTTACAGATATTTCAACATGCAAGTAGATTTTTTCTACAGATTTTTTAAAAAGCAGATTAGTTTTTTTTTAAAAAAGTTTTTGAACTAGGGTTAGATCCCTAAAAAAATTGATTTTTTTTGACAAAATGTAAAATAAAGTAATTTTTCTTTTTAGAGATTTAGCCTAATATTCCAAAATTGATTTTTTTACAAAATGTAAAATAAAGTAATTTTTCTTTTTAGAGATTTAGCCTAATATTCCAAAAAAATTATACAGAATTAATGAATTGTTTTTAAATTTTTTTGAAAAAATAACCCTTTTATTAGAGGGTTTTTAAATTTTTATGCAAAAAATAAAACATGCATGTAAAATATATTGCATAGATTTGAAATTTGAAAAACTTAGAAATTTTTAGATAAGAAATCCTGCACAAGAGTTAGAAGACAAAAAACAACCAAGATTAGACACTTGCTCTTCTTCTCCTCCTTGAGAGTGTCTCCAATGGTGTGCTAAAAAATCTGGTAAACCTTCAACAATGTAGCTCAAAAGATATTAGTAATACCAAGCTCTGATACCATGAAAGGAAATAAAAAAAAGAGCAATGGAAAGTACTAATAAAGAGCAATTGTTTGAAGGAAAGAGATTACCAAATAAGTTGAAGTAGCCAAACCAAGCACCACCAAAGCAAGAGAGACACAAGAATTTGTTAAGGGGAAAAAACAAGAAAAAACCCCAATATTATGAATGGAGGCAAAATGCCTAAAGAATAATACAAAGAGAGAGAGCTTCAGCCTTAGCTTGCTTGCATGAGTCTTAAAGAATGAGAGGAGAGGCACCTCAATAAGTAGAGGTGAGAAGAAGGAGTTAGAATGTAACTCCCAACTCAATGAATGCCACCATTCATCTATGTGTGTGCAAAGTGTCACCTCTTAAGGAGGTGGTTACAAATATTCCTTAATAAAGGAATTAAAAAATAAGTTATCCTCACACATGTGTGAGATGACAAAAAGACAAAAGACTTGTAGGGATTCCTTTGGAATATTCCTACAAGTTAATAAAAAATTACAATTAAAGAATAACCTTTACCAAGTAAAGATTAATATTCTAACATTCACTATGGGAGGAGTAGCCACACGTTGAGGAGCAAGGTGATCATGGAGTACTTGACTAATTGGAGAGACTTGCCACTTAAGGATGTTTTGCAATATCTAGGCTTGCAACTGCTTGTGGGCAAGCAATTCTGGGAAGGGAGGACTATAATGTCCCCTTTTTCCTGCCCTAAATCCACCCTATTTTAATAGTGTTTTTAAACACTAGTATATATATTATATAATATTAAAATATAAATAATAAATAAAATAAAATAAGAATATTGAGGTTGCCAAGATTGGAAGAGAACAAAAAAAGCAAATAAAATAAATATTTTGGCTTGAGGAGGTCGGTCAAGTTTGGAGGGGAAAGGTGGCTATAATATAAGAACATTTGAGGTCATTTGGGCATTGATTCACATCTTATTTCATTTTGGAGATTCTTCTCTTTGGCTGCAACTTTGGTTGGGCTTCATTCCAAGGACGAAAACCCTTGTGAATGTGGTGAGTTGACAAAACCCTAGCTCATCTTGTGGAGAGCTCATGATGGAGTTCTAATTGCACTTCATTGGAGACATTTGGAGGTTTGGAGCATCATTGTATAATCAGATATGAAGATTAAATTTGGAGTAGCATTTTGTGAGCATATTGTGTGCATATTGTGTTAGGGTTTTGTCCTAATTTAGAGCGCCACTTTTGAGCAGACTTGAGTGCCCATCTTTGGAGGGCGATTTTGCATATTTGGAGCAGCAAACCCTAAGCGCTTGCCATGGAGGAATTCACCCATCTAGGGTTTGATATTTGAAGACTATTTTGCATATATTTGGTATGTACAATCATAGCTTTAGATCTGATTTGTAGAGCAGAAATCTGGGCATATATTTGGCATGTTTGAGCCCATGAATTCAATGTAAAACAGTCCAGAATTCTAGTTTTGTAGCAGCAGACTTCTTTAATCAGAAATCAGATTTATTGGTCCTATGCTTAGCATTTGGATGGTTGATTTTCATGGTTGCTATCTTAGTTGATGTTATCTATATGTTTGGCATATGTTCATTGGATGCCTATAAGTTGTGTCACAGGGTTCGTTGAATTCTAGCCATGAAGTTCGAAATTCGGCGAACTTTAAAACATTATAAAAATTTCGTTCAAATTCGTTGAATATTTGTATGGGTAAAACGCATCGCATTTTTATATTTAAAAAAATGTTTTAAAGGTTTTTTTCACCTTTTTTCTTGTATCTTTGTAGGAGGTGTTAATTTTTTTTCACGTTTTTACGCTATTATATTGGTTCGCTCATGGGTACCTTTTGAGTGATCGATGACACTCGACAGACTGGGTTGTTTTCTCGTCCATCCTGTCGGCTATTGAGTGACTTAGGTTATTCCGCTATGACGAATTGAATTGTCAGGGATGCCTCCTTTCCTTTTAGAGGGCGTAGGTCGAGTGATGCCCTATTGTATTTGATTGTAGATAGTGATCTGCTTCAACACTGACTGCGAATCCCTCAACCGTGATAATTGTTGGGCTTATGTTCTTAATATTATTAATTTATATTGTGTTTTGTAAATGTTTATCAAATCTTATCAGAACTGGATCCTAAAAGACCTATGGAAATTCTAAGGCTTAAATTCTGTGTAATAATACTAAGTCAGATTTCGTGCTTCTGTATATGAATGTGCTGAATGCAAAACATTAATTGATTTCGATGTCTGCAAATAAAGGAAAGAGGTCTCATTTATATGAGGGAGACACGCCTCAAGGATGGGACGTGTCCCTTGAGCGCGCGGGCTCCCTTAACAACCGAAACAGTTCGGTGTTATTCTTAGACTAATATGAGAGCATTTTACAAACAACAATCATATGAAGTGAATTCCGATTTGCAAAATTTCGATCATCATCTGAAATCCATATAACTTATTTGATGGTTTTTCAAGGTTAAGAATAGTTTGGTTAAATATAAATGATGATGATGCATGAATGCAATCATCATTTATATCTGACCGAAGCTATCTTAAATCAACATGTTTTTTATATATTTTTAATATTATTTTATATGTAATATATTATTTTTATTTATATATATTTGTTGGCATAAAATCTAACACCTCTGGAGTGCAGGTTTGTACGGACAACTATGCACACTGTGTAATGAGTGCTCTTCAAATTAGGAGGGGAAGCTCCCTCGTAGTGCTGGAATGCGTGGAAAAGAAAAGTAATCTAAGTCCTATCTTTTTGTTCTCAGCTGGAAGAGACACAAGGTTAAGAAAACCAAGAACCTTGCAGCTAAGGATTTTCTGGTTTCGCAAATCATTAACTACAACTAAGCTAACTACTTTAAATCTATCCAGTTTCCTCAAGAAAAGAGCATGAGGAAATGGAGCAAGGATGACTATCTCGACGATAAACAAGTATAGATTCTCAACTTGAAGGCAAGGTGGCACATCTATCAACTCAATCTAAACAAGTTTATTGGAAACAACAATATACGATAAACTAAGTATGGATTCTCAACTTGAAGGCAAGGTGGCACAACTATTAGCTCAATCCGAATAAGTTTATTGTTCACACACATCACACGATAACCCAGTACAGATTCTCTACTTGAAGGCAAGGTGGCACAACTATCATCTCAATCTGGACAAGTTTATTGAACACAAAACAAGAAAGAATTCACCATTATAATTGCATGAAACCCTATGTGGCATAACAATTCATCATAATAGTAAAAACACATGAATAGATACAAACGAGCAATATTGAGGGCAAGGTGGGCACAACATATATTTCTCTCTCGTGCAAAAGTTATTTACAAATGAGCAAAAGCTCTTATTTATATACATCAAGGTGTAGGTAACCCTAAAATCACCTTGAGTCATCTACAGTCTTGCAATGCATGCAAGATTTGCTATCAAACCCTAATGAAGTAAATATCAGTTAACTGGAAAGCTACCATCAGTTCACCAATACACTTAACCTAAATGGACAATGTGCAAGCATGCACGTCCTTATTTAAAGCAAAGTTAACTGGACACTACCTTCAGTTAACTGGAAACCCTAACCCTAACTCCTGTGATGATAATCCCGAGGAAGAGATAAGCATGTGTTAAGTTAGCAAGTAAACTCAAGACTGAAAGTTGAGTTAACTGCTGCTCATGATTCAACCCTCGAAATTAACTGCAGGTTCCAACTGGCAGATCACTCCATATCATCTCGGTCTAACACTTCGACCAAGAACTCATCAATTACTCTGTCTTCCGGCACTTTGATGCTGTCCAAAAATAATAATCTGCTTCTTCAGTTCTATGTCACTCTCCTGCATGCATTCTCTAACATCTTCAGCCGCTTTCTTGAAACTAGCTAAAATTACTGAAAATATGATCAGAACCTCCATCAAGATATCACAAATATGCTTCTGAAACTTAGTTTGAGATCAGCGTAGGTAACATTTTCACGAAGATAATGGCACAGGATCTGAGTGACTTTGGCGGCTCCGTAAATGGAGTAATCTCTATTCCTTTTGCAACTTAACGCTTCATTGTCAGCTGCTATGATGAAAACCTAAATTAAGACCGATTTGGTCTTGAATTCAGTCTAGTTGAACTGCCTTATGAAAAAATTGCCCGTTGACTGTGAACACGGCTATGTTCTGACAACTTTATCCGGAAAGCTAAAATGGCTCCTAGTGAGGCTAAAAATACCCTGTCAGAGGATAATTCTCACCAAAAATTTTGAGACATGGGTTTTGTCCGGAAAATGATTCTAAGACAACCCACAACGTCAGAATTGTGAGAACACGTCGTTTAGCTTGACATGCAAAGATTCTTCAGTCGAGAACTACAGGGGTTTTAGAGCTTCCCGGGGTAATTTTCCTTGAGAAAATTTGGAACATGGGTTTTGTGCACAACGGAATTTTGAACAAACCTAAATGATTTGATTTTCAAAAAGATGTGATTTTAGCCCACATGCAAAGAAATCTTTGGAAAAAAGCACAGAGCTTTAGAATGAAGGCTATGGGGCAATTTTCTCGAAAAAATCTAAGACGTGGGTTTTGCTGCAAATACTGAAGTATGCGAACCTAGATGACCAAATTCTGAAAATATGTTGAATTTCTTTGACATGCGAAGAATGTACCTAAGATGAGAAATAAAAGAAATAAGACAGAAGATAGAAAGTTTTGCTTGTTCTGCTTCTGAAAAATTCGCCAATCTTCTTTAGGAACTTGATTAAACCTGCATGCAAAGTGAAAATAAAGTCTTGAATCTTCTTCCTCTGAACAATCTAAATCCGTTGCTATGAAGAACGCTGATTTCTGACACCTGTAGCACCTTTAACTTGCTGCTCGCTCAAGAAGAATGTATATTTCAAAGCTTGAGATGAAGAAATAATGGACGCCAATGCTTGAAATAAATAAGCTTTCATCATTGAAATTCGCATAAAGCACTAAAGCTTGAAAAATGGCGCTTGGCTTCTAATTGGACCTCATTTTAGTTATAACTAAAACTAAAATATGCTAAATAAAGCACCATGCTTTAGGGTTTTCCCTTTCAATCTTCAGTTGACAAAACCATGCGATTTAGACTTCAGTTGACCATCTTCATTGAATTCGCCATCTTCAAAATTTATTAAATTAACAATTAAGAACTAAAGCGTCCCTTTTGAAGACTTCAGTTGACATTCAAAGAAAAAATTCGCCAACTTCACAAAGACTAAATTCATGCTTTAAATATGGCGTCCCTTTTCAGAACTCCAGTTGACAATGAATGAAGCATCAACTTCACTAAGTCTTCATAATTTCAACCAAAATTCGCCATGCATGTGAACTCAAGTTGAATTTCAAGAATAATCTTCAGTTAAGTGAACATGCAATCAAGTTAACTCAACATGCAAAGTTGTTAACTGGACATGCAAACTAGTTAACTCAACATGCAAACTGAAAGACCACTCAACATGCCAATATATGAACTGAAGATGACAACCCAAAAATCATTCAGTCTAACTAAAGTCAGAACTCAAGTTAGGGCGCACCAGTCAACTTATTTCGAAAACTCAACTTTGACCTCTTAAGGCGAATTCCAGACTTAGCCAATTTTCATGAAAATCCGGGGATTCTAACTCTCTTCGACCTTTGTTCATCCTTCCTCGACTTCGGCCGACCGACTCAATCGTGATTATTAGTTGACGTGCATCGCAGCAGATAAAACTAATCAAAAGATGCCTTTGAGATCGAACATCATAAAACTAACATCTATAGGCTCGCTTCTTCCAAAGTCAGCCGACTTAGTCACTTTGACACCGGTGATTCAACTAAGGAAAATAAATCCTTCATAACTTTTTGATTTTAACAATCCTTCGTGGATCGATCACGTTCATCAAGGAGTTGGACTTCATTTCTCGTGACGATACCGCAGCGCACATTTCTCCAGAAAACATCATTTGAGGGGTGAAAATCAAGGGCGCCTTTTTGAAAAGTTTTTCCTCCGTGACTTGGCCGCTTTGAAATGATCAAAAATAACGTGAAAACTCCTGAATCGCGAAGTCGCTAGACATCTTCTAATCTGACGGAGACAGGCAATGGAAAGCTGAACGTAACACAAACATATTGAATATCTGAGATCATCAAAAAGAAGGCATTAAAGACTTGAAAAGCTTAGGCGCCTTTCTGAAAAAGTGCTCTTTTGCTCATTCCTTGATATTTTGACTAAGATTTGACCCTATGTTTGACCTCTGGTTCAGGCACTTCAACAACTCAGATTCACCCATTGATGGATGCGTCGCGAAGCTCGAACAAATGTGAGATAAACATCATTGGGTGGCATTTAACCAAAAACCTTCATTTGACACCTCAAAAAGATGGGCGCCTTTTTCAAAAGCTGCGCTTTTTACCAGTGTTAGCCAAATTCTCATTTTCCTCTCATTTTGCGCTGTATCCTTCGTAACTCAAGCAAAACAGGTCCGTTTGACAAACTTGATAGCTCATCGCGAAGCTGACGTGATGCCGGACAAAAGCTTGTTGGAAGTGACAAACCCTAAAAACAAGATCTGAGCCCCTAAAAGATAGGGCGCCCATTTGAGAATGTGCTCCCCTCTCCAGAGATAGAAAATTTTGATGATTTTCCTTCAAATTTTCACTTTTCTTAAATTTCTTCAGTAACAGACTGACATGATACTGACACCAACTCCATATTTAAAAACCCCAAAAATGACCTTCCGACATCACTTTAACAAGATTAAGACTCAATTAAGCAAAATGCCTTAGTGAAGCAAAAATTTTGGTTTTGGGTACAACAATATTATTTATAATGATTATATATATTTATATTTAGTTTGTAGAAAATATATTATATCATATATATTTTTAGTATATATAATATTTATTATATTATGTTCTTATATATATTAGTATTATTTAATATATAACATATTATTTTTATTTTTAAATATATTGTTTATTTTATTAATAAAATTATATGAATAAACTTAAAAATAACAAATATAAATATAATATTATAAATATAATATTTTTCTTTTTTAAATAAACTATATATATAATATATAATATATATATACACAAGCTCATATTTTAGGAAAATTGAGAACTGTCGTATCGATTTAGTTATTTAGCAATGTTAAATTATTCTGATAATTTTGTTGATATATTACTTATATTTTTAGAAAAATCAAATTTATAAAGGTGAATTTAATCATGAATATTTTTTCGAATTTTTTCCCCTTGCCGAACTTCATTCGAATTTTATTGTTGTCAAACACGAATTCGAATTCGAACCTTGTGACATAGCCTATAAGTGTATCATTCTGAAAATAAAAGTCAGATTTCAGTCCTAGGGTTTGAGCAGAAAACTAAATTGGAAAAATGTAGAAATATAAATCAGAAATTTTAGCGCAGATTCAATTGGGGATATTACACAAGCTCAAAGATATAACTCTTCTAAGGGGAGATGCATTCCCAGGGATCTACATATGAGGCTTTTTCCATGCAAAGAATCCAAATTCCTATGAATTCCTGAATATTAATGTTGATAGTTCATCGAAAGATGGCATTCATTTATTCAAAGAGCTTTTGGGATGATCCATTTTCTGTTTACCGCTTGTTGCCAAAAAAGCATCAATCTACTTGTTGCATGGAGAGGATCCAAAATCTGTAAGCACACTTGGAAAAGATCAAGGGGGGAATAGATCCCCTACTAACTGAACCTGTGGAAAAACCAGAAGATTAAAGAACAGAGATCAAGAAGTGCTATTGTAAACCTGCAGAGGCTTGAGATTTGCCAAACCCTAGCAGAGGTCATTTCTCTTGATATGCCTAAATTAATGATAGTATTATGATTTGACTCTTCATTTGGATTGAGAGTCAGAACTCAAAATTCTCTTGAATTTGATTTGCAGCTAGCAGATGTAGGGACTTCACAAAAGTTTCAAAGGATGGTGGCAGACTATTGATGACAAGAACACATGCCTAATTTAATGATAGTTTTATGATTTGACTCTTCGTTTGGATTGAGAGTCAGAACTAAAAATTCTCGAATTTGATTTGCTGCTAGCAGATGTAGGGACTTCACAAAAGTTTCAAAGGATGGTGGTAGACTATTGATGACAAGAACAACCTTATCATCTCCCATCCACCTTTATGTTGATAGCAGAGAGCTGATCGCTTAGATCTTTCATCATAAGAAGACGTTTGTAAAGTCACCCTCACCCAACATTGTGGAAAACAACAAATTTTTCAAATACAAAACATTTCAGATTTCTGGGATCAACTCATCATAAACAAACAATTTTAACAATAAAAAGGCTTTCTTGTGACATTATAAATTAGTAAATTTTGTAGCAGGTTTGGTTTCTGTTTTGAGAATTATTTTATAACATTTTCTATGGTCAGCAATGTTGAGTATTTTGTGAATCTCGACATTATAATTCTGATTAGTTAACTTTTGTGCTTCAGGAAAAGCCAAAATGTGAATATTAGCCATTACTAGATTTTTGAACTAAGGTTTACATACAATTTTCAGACCTTTATAGAATTTGACAAGAAAATAATTTCAGACTACATACAAAAAAATTGCAAAAAGTTTGACTAGAAGACTTAGGTGTATGCAAAATATCTTTGCACCCATACCTGATCACCACATTGCAATTTTGTTGTCTTCCATTTGCCCTTGTCTGCCTGGGCACTGTCCGCTGCCTTTTTGGTTTTTGTGTAGAATTCCACTTGAGGCTAGAATTTCATTGTTGTTGAGGCCACTACTGTCTTATTGCTTGCTGTTTTTAATTTTTTCTGTATTACCCTGTGTCACACTCTACTCACACAGCTGGGATAAATAGCTGCCTGTGAGACTAGGGTAAATAAATGCGTGCAGTGTAGTCAGCCCTCACTACAATTTTGTTATATTTTCTTTTGAATTCTTTGCTTTCATGAATTGGTTAGTGTCCCCTATCCTTGGCTTCCTTGCCTCTCTAGCCACGACTTTCTCTAATACCAAATGTTAGGAGGATGAATGCATGCAGATTGAGAGGAAATCTATATGCTACACACTCCAATGTGTGTACATTTCATCTATTAATATACGGGAAGGTTATATTGGTGGTTGGAACTTACATTGTGTAAGTTACCTTATCAGACATAAGTAAGGTGTGCTTGTTCATCATTGTCACAAGCAATAAATGCCTGTGTACATATAAGTCTAAACATTATACAACATCTAGTATAATTAAATTGTTAAACATCATTTAACATTTTAAAAAGCTGAAATTCAAAAACAACAATAGCATCTTTGGCATTGGACATTGAACATTAACTGTTAAAAATTGAGATCTAATAGTAAGTGAATGCTGAAATATGAATATCATGAAAAATAAGTGTTTGAAAATCCTTGTGCTTCCCCGCTATCTCTTTCAACCCCTCCCAAAAGTGTTTTTCTTCCATTTTTTTAAATAAACATTGACGTGAAAGATATTAAGATGTCCTTGGAATGCCCTCAATAGATTGGGGACGTTCCTCTACATGTCACAAAGACATTTTTTTTTGCTAATAGTCATAATAAATCTTTAGAATCCTCTCCAGTTTCTTTCTGCAAGGTAGTTCACCTGTGTTATAAACTTATGATTGAATGATGAGGTGGATCAAATAGCAGTATGAGAAGAAACCTAGGTTCATCCAATTGTTTTCCATTTCTGGAGACAACTTTGTTGTTATGATGCATAAATATTTAATAATAGTATTAAATGTTGAAACCTAAAACTATCTTGCATTCCTGTATTGACTGCTGTATTGCTTTTTTATTTCAAGCCTTGAACTCATCATTTCTCTAGTTTTTGGGATATGATATTGGTGCTTTCATTTTGGAGTTGTTATAACCATTGCTATAAAATGTTTCAGGGATGGTTGACAACAAAGTTGGGGAAATTACCAGAGGCAAGTGGTGAAGAAACTATGATAGCTATTGATTGTGAGATGGTTCAATGTGAAGATGGGACAAAGGAAGTTGTGAAAGTTTGTGTAGTAAATCAGAATTTAGAGGTAAATAGACAGAAAACTCTTTTTAATAGCTTTGAGTGAATTTTAATTTTAATTTTTATACATGTTGCAAGGTTCCTTGACAAAAAATTCAATTTCATGCAACTTGTCCTGACTTTTAGGTTTTCATGTGCAGACACTGGTTGATACTCTTGTAAAACCTTCAAAGCATGTAGTTGATTATATGACATCAATAACTGGAGTCAGTGCTGAAGATCTTGATGATGTGACTTGCAATTTACAAGATATACAGGTAATTGACTTCTTAAGTTGTTTGGAGGGTGTAATTCAGAATATACTAGTCAATGAACGGTACAGATGGAATCGATTCAGATGTTTGAACATTTGATTCAACAGTATCCATTCATACTGATATGTTGCAGAAAACACTTAAGAGATTAATCAAGAATGACACAATATTGGTTGGTCACAGTTTACATAACGACCTACAAGGTATGCTGTCTCAGTGCTCACCAAACAAAGATGATGAATTCATTTTTTGTCACAACAAGGCTTAGATAAACTCATGTTGCTGTGGTGAGAAAGGGTTTAGGGTTGTGCTTAGATAAATTATTTTTATTTAGGGGGCTGCCTTATCACTCTTAAGAAGGCACCAATATCAGATCACTAATCTCTGTTGATATGATTGGTGCTTAACTTTTTGGTTTGTATACTAACAATAGTTTTGTCTTATGCAGCATTGAGAGTAGACCATGCAAGAATCATAGACACAGCATTCATATTTCGGTATCAGAATAAGCCTACTTGTTACAGCCCTAGTTTAAGTAAACTTTGTAAGGTAAATCTGAATTAGAATTTTCTTGCGTTCAATTCTTACTCATACATGTCTATACTATGTTAAAAAGTAGAAAACTATAAATATGATTTATGGCAGCTTGTAGTTAGGCCATGAATATCCAATGCCTAACAACTAAGAGGAAACACAAGGATAGATGGAAGGAATAAGCTGAATTGCTTTCGGGAAAGATATTTTCTGTGAAATGGAGTAGGGTCAATTTATATCCATTTTGATTATTTTTTAAAATATTTGTATATTTCATTGAAGGTGTCATATCAGTGGCTGGTTCATTACAATCTCACTGAAGAGTTTAAGGATTTAAATCTACTCTTGTTTAGGTTTGAGCTGGGCCAGAAAAAAATGCATGCAGGGCCTCTATGAGACTTAAGTCAAACTTATTGGAAACTTGGGACCACTATATAAAACTCTACTTGACCTGTTTCCACTGCAGTCTATCAGCTCAAAGATTGACTTTTATGAAGCCCTATGATTTTCTAGGACTGCCCGGTGCAGCTTTGGACACCCAAACATCAGACTCCCTCTTGGCTTAATGAGAGATTGGTCACAAATGCTCTACATTGACAGAGATCATCATATTACCCAAAGAGATAGTCAACGTATGTCGTTAAAAAGGCTTAAAACAAATTAATAAATTTGAAGTCAAGACTTAATCTACTTTGTTTTTAAAATTAAAGTAGATGGTTGGAAATACCACTAAGTTGCCTTGTTCTATAAAAGAGACCTAGGGCATACCACTAAAATAAGATAGAGAGAGAGAGAGAGAGAGAGAGTAGACTAAGATAAATATTTGAGTTTTAAACCAGTGTAGTGTAATTCTTTCAGTTTTAAATAAAAAGATAAATACAGTTTTGAGAGTTCAAATTTGTGGGTATTTGTAGATCATGTTTTCAGAAGTATGTGTTTATAGATTAATTGACTCAGATCTGTTGTCTTTATTGCAGTTTTTGTTTTAAGCTACTTCAAGGTTGGGGTTCAAAATTTTGAGTCCAGACTTTACTTACAATGGTATTAGATCACATAAACTGAAATCTTCTAGATCTGTTTATGGGTGTTGCTACTTGTGAGAGGGAGTAGTTGTAGGGTATTAGTATGTGTGATGCCTATGTTTTAGTAATTGAAGTAATTTTAATGTGTGAGAAGTTGTATGGTGGGAAGCCCTAACTATTCTATCAATTGGAATGTTGATCCACATTTGTGATAGCCTACTGGTTTGAGTTATTCCTGGTCAATCTTTTTGGTTTTAAAATTTTCTAAAAGTTGCAAGTATGATTAGTGTCAGTCTTGAAGAGCACAAAATATATTGAGAGGGGGGTAGGGGGGTAGGCGGGTGGGGGGGTGAGGGCGAGCCGGAAGGGGGTGAATCAGTATATTAACAAATTTTTACCCTCTCAACTTTACCCACTTTAAACTCTAACACAATATCAACCATGCAAGAATATAACAATATGAAAAAGTTGACACCAAGATTTTACATGGAAAACCTTATGGGAGAAAACCATGGTACAAATAATGTACTTTATGAATTATATAAGTATTACAATGAATGTAGGCACCAACCTACTTCAATCACCAACTCTCACACTTTAGTAGGCACCAACCCACAAGGAGCATCAACTCCTATCTGTGATTTAGTAGGCACCAACCTACAAGGAGCACCAAACTCCTACTTGCCAAGCACCAACTTAGCAAAAGATACTAATTTCAAGAGTAGTGTTCCACCTTCAATGTTGCTTATTCAATGGACGATGGAGAATTCTGCTCAAATATCCTTCTTCAAATCTGCTATAATCTTCTCTATGGATCTGTCATATATTCCTCTTCATTCAAATCTGCTCAACACATACACTCTATCTTTTTGTGTCTTACCCCTGCAATAGATGATGATCTTTTCACAAATCTGATCCAAGTAATGTACTCTTTCCTTTACAAACTGATCATATATATGTATTTTCTTTTTCACAATTCTGATCCAAATCAAGTACTCTATCTTAAGTCTGCTTGTTCATCTCTTTTAAAAAACTCCTCCAATATGCTTCATAGGTCTTCTCTTATGTTCTACATAAGTTTTCCTTACAGTTCCTCCATACAATGCTAAGAAATTATTCATTGACTACATTCTCATTTACTCAGATCTGCAACATGATCTTCATAAATCTGTCTTTTACTTAACTCCTCCTTGTGATGTAAGATGCCTCTTTAAAGCTCACACAAATAATGTATACTTCTACACCTCTTTTCACATAATCATTCTTACACACACTACTCTGCTGTTCTGATTTTACACACCCATCCACTTACATACCTGCTGGTGTATATATGATTTTTCTTTTTAACTTCACACCTCACTTCAAAGATCTTCTTTCACTTCCACGTACTCACACCACTCGTATCTTCTTAGAATAAATCTGATCTGCACTTCATAGTGCTGCTCTTCCTCCTCTCTATACTCAGAAAATCTTCATTGAATTCTTTTAACTCTCACATTCCATTCCACACTCTCACATATTTACAATCATTTTCTCACATCTCAAAACTCAGAAATATATGTCATTCAATTCAAATCTATAAATGAACTCCTATCTTCTTATTTTTATGTCTTCAAATGAGGGTAAAGGACATACCCTTTTGCAAAGATCACCACTTTTTAGAATAGATACATCTCTTCAAAAGAAATTGCTGCTCTCTAAGAAAATCACGTACTTTTGCAAATAACAATTGCTGCCTTAACAAATGACTTTGTCTTCTAGCAATTTCTCTCATATGGTTTTGTCTTATTCACTTTGTCCTTTAGTGATTTTGTCTTTATCTACTTTGTCTTTTTTCTGATTTTGTCTTTATGTGACTTTTTGTCTTTTTATTAAAAATATGAATCGTTGTTTTTCACTTTTAATTGCTGCCTTCTATCAACACTTAATCACTACTTTAACTTTTATTTGTTTTGTTGTTTATTACCCAACTTTAATTGCTGCTATCTTGGAATGATTGATGTTTCATGTTTGAGACTTCACCTTCAGATTAGCATCCTAATTTTGTTCATGTCTGAATCTACTTATTCATTCTTTACAAATCTGCTCATAAGTTCTTCAAACGTCTGCTCATAAACTCTTCCATATGTCTTCTTGAAGATCTGTCATACATCTCTAAATCTGTTGCTATCAACCTGCTACACATGGATAATAGTCTTGCCAATAATCCTATCCATTTCTTTTTACATCAATGACAACATTTGTCCTCTCATATTTGACATCAATGACAACATTTCCAACAAGTCTCAGAGCTTGATTCGCTAGAGGATGCTTCGAACTTTACACCTTGGAAGTGCATATTATAGATGCTACCGGAGGAGGTTGATCTTTTGAGTTTTGTAGAAATCAAGGTTGCACCTCCTACTGATCTTATTTAGCTAGCAGAACATAACAAAAATTCAGCCAAGGAAAAGTGAATCATCCTAGATTTGGCGAAGAAATATTTGATCTCACACATCATAGAGAAGAAGACATTGAAGGAGATGTATGATGCCCTGGTTACTTTGTATTAGAATGTGAAAATTTCTTGCAAGATTGTTAGTTCTAGGTGTCGTACACCTTGCAATTCTGATGCTTGTACTTATTTCTTATTTTGTAACTGAATTTGGTCATATAGAAAAAGGGCATCCCATTTGAAGTGAAACTCTTCACCACTTTTAATATGTAGCATGATGTGTTGTAAAAGTATCTATGTCATATAAGATTTGCAAGAGCATCTTTGACATTCTAAGATGCGTAGGAGGATCTGAGGTGTAAGAGCATATAAGAAGGATTTACAAAGTGGACTAGAAAAGTAGGATTTTTGATTGGGTTATAATGTGTAAGAGCATCTTTTCAAAGGTGGAATAAATCCAAAATGGAATGCCCCATTTGGTAGATGGAGTTATGACGTTTGGGGTTACATTCCATATTGGGATTGTTGACTCATTATGATCTTGGGAATTGGAATTTGTGCCCTAGATTTGGGAACCACATTTGGCTCATCGTTTTAGAAACCACTTGTGCGTTTTGGTTTTGGTTTTTGCCTATTTAAGTGATGCTTGAGATGGAGATGGTATGCACTTGTATATGTAGGAGGTTATGTTGCCAAAATTTCTCCCAACACAGTTGATGGTTGTGATTGAAGGAGTGGATATTTTGACAATTTATTGTGATTATTATAGTACATTGAGTGCTTTTTTACTGCTAGGTTTTTCTTCTAAGGTATCTATTGTGTTATGTGATCTTGCTTTGTTTACATGTTTGTTTAAATCTTTGTAAAATTGTTAGATTTGTCTATTGAGATTTTCTCTCCTCTCAAGGTTAAGTAAGAATTTGTTAGTTGTATTCAAAAGCTCAATGCCACACCCATGAGTGATACAAACATGGTGGCCACTTACATTATGAAGATCACTGATCTTTGAGATCAGCTTACTACTATTGGGGTAAAGGTGGTCAATTACGAGTTGGTGCCCATAGTTTGAAATGGGTTCTTTCCATCTTGGGACCTCCCCGTTTGAGGTGTTTGTGCTCATGGGAAACTACCTGCTTTTGAGTTGAGATGATTTCATCTAGGAGGAAACTAGACTGGACACTACTTCAGCCATAGTGTAAGAGTTAAAATCTAGCCCTCATCAAAAATAAGAGGAAAGGTGGTAAGAAAGGATTATTTGGAAAGGGTCAAAAGGGGGAGGAGGAGGATTAAAAAGTGTTTAATCCTTATGTAGTATTTTATTAAAAAGTGTTTTTAAACACTTTTTGGACGGAAAAAGGAATTCAAATTGAAGGGGCAAAAAAGGAACTTAATAAGGAAGAGAATTGCTCAAAGGAAATCACCCATTGTTATTGCAATCAAATCTTTTTTTTTGGAGCTTGAGCACTTTTGTTCATCTTCTCATTCAAGAATGAAAACTCTTGGTGTGTAGGAATTTGGAGGACAAAACCGTCTTGGTTTTCAATTGGGATTGGAGGATGAAAATCTTCTTATCCAAGTGAGGTGATTCCATTTGAGGATTTACATAGGTGCTAAATATTGCAAGTTTCATTCCAAATTTGGGTGAATAAGGAGTATTTTGGAGGATTTTATTTGTGTTGAGGGTTGCCACCAAGTTTCAAATCTGATCATCAAGGGGAATTTGTTAAAATTAGAGGGAATTATTGGCATTCAGTTGCTGTGCACTTTCAATCAAAACAGGCCTAGTTGCCATCATGACCTCCCTGTTGTTGCCATTGCTGTACCATACCAGCCACTACCATTTGATCTGATTTGCAATATGAATAGTTTGAAAATCACTTCCACCACAAGTGGACAATCCAATTTCATCCCACTAGATGCCATTGTTCAAATTTTCCAGCCGTACAACAATACAATGCATGCGAGGGGGCGTATTTGTCATTTAAATATTCTAAAATTATTGTACGGGGGTTTGCTGATTTAAATATTCTAAAAAAAATCTTGTAATTGCTTTCTGGTTCAGCACAACGGCCTTTTTGTAATTGTTCCAGTAGCTATGTAAGATTCTAGGATAATGTTATTGGTGTAAATAGATGTTTTACCTATCTAGGTCCTATTTACATGTTAAGTCCACTTAGGTCCTAGGAAGGAATCTTTCTAGTTAAGCATTAGTTGTCAACTTATCTTATCTAGTTGGCATTCATTTAATTGTGTCCTAGGTTGAGTTAGTTGTCTCATGTAATAGGATTAAGACACTTGTCATGATCTTGTCTAATCCTCACCTTGCCTATATAAGCAAGGCTTCATATGTACATTGCCATATTCATTTTTGGCTGTCATATTCATTTTGGCATTTTTGCATCCTTAATCATAGCATGATATTTCTACAATTTCTCTCTTCTGGAAATTATTTTGTCTTGTAGGTGATCTTGGGGTGTTGAGGAGTTCACTTTAAACTCCTACAAATGTTGGATAAAAATTGTATTTTCACCAATTTGACGTTGTAGGCATTTTATCAAACTATTTGCAAACTTTTGAATTGAGTATACTTTATTTGGGAAATAATCCTCACGACATGGAATAAAATATGAACATTCAGATTCCTTTATAGTCTGACCATCAATTATAACAAATTTTATTCAGTTCACCAAATATGGAACATAATGTGGAAAACATATGGACAACTTAGAATTTAAAATTGTGTAGACCTGGTGGTATACACCAAGTGCGTTGTTGTGCAGCTTAGAGTGATAGTTTCACTTCTCTAGGATCGTGGCTTCCTAAGAGCTTTGTTACACCCCATTGTTGATTTACCAAATTACTTTAAGCTTTATGTTTAAATACAGTTTTAATGCATGATGAGACTTAAGATGATCACCAGTAAATCGGTAATCGGTAACGAATGATACCTCAAGGCTGTGAATGGTAGAGAAAAAAAGACATTCTATTAACATGAAAAAAGGTTGCATAAAAAAAGAGGTTACATATAATACTGTAGATATTAACTATATCTACCTACCTAGAGACTACTATAGAAACAGTAGTTAACTAAGCTAACAAAACAAAATAACATTGACCATTAATATAAAAAGATAATATTCTAACATCCTCCCTTAATGGTCAACCCATCAACAACACCAAGTTGCCCCCTGAATTTTACAAACTTATCCGGGCTCAAAGACTTGGTGAGAATATCTGCAGTTTGATCCGTTGTTGGAATATACTGCAATTGAACTGATCGGTCTTCTACCAGCTTGTAGATGTAATGACAATGAAGCTCGACATGCTTGGTACGTTCATGGAAGACTGGATTTTTGGCCAGTTTTAGCACCCCTTGATTATTAGTGTACAAGGGAGAAGGTCCTGCTTGTGACACGTGCATGTTAGAAAGCATCCTGCGGAGCCAAACTGCCTCACATGCTGCTTTAACGGTTCCTTGATATTTAGCTTCAGTCGAGGAAAGAGCCACGACTTGTTGCTTCTTGCTAGTCCATGTTACAACACCTGTACCCAAACTGAATACATACCTAGAAGTAGATTTTTTGTCATCCACTGAACCTGCCCAATCTGAGTCTGTAAAACCAATCAGCTTTGGATCCTTGCATCTGCCATAGAGAATGCCATAATTTGAAGTGCCCTTAACATATCTCAGCACTCGCTTCGTTTCAATCCAATGATCAACTTTGGGAGCTGTCATGAAGCGAGAAATGTAGCTCACTACAAAATTGATGTCAGGTCTAGTGGCAATGAGGTAGATGAGACTACCCACTAGTTGCCTGAATGTCGTTTCATCGACCGAAGGTGAATCAGAGTTGGTTGACAACTTCAACCCCTTCTCCATAGGTGTGGAGGCAGGTTTGCAGTCCTGCATCCGAAATTTGTCAAGCAGACTTCGAGCATATTTAGACTGAGAGATAAAGATGTGCTATCAACGGTCTGCCAAACTTCAATACCCAAACAATAATGGAGAAGCCCCAGATCTGTCATGTCAAAAGCCTAAGACAAATCTTGTTTGATTGCCACAATCAAATGTGCTGAACTACCAGTAATGATCAAGTCATCAACATAGACAACAAGAAAGAGAATATCATCACCAAAGTGTTTGACATACAGATTAGTGTCAGAAGGGCTGCGCTGAAAACCATGATCAACCAAGTACTGATCAATCTTGATGTACCATGCATGAGGCACCTGTTTCAGTCCATAGAGTGCTTTCACGAGCCTACATACTTGATTTTCTTTGCCGACAACCTTGAAACCAGGAGGCTGCATCATGTAGACTTCTTCCTGCAACTCACCGTTGAGAAAGGCACTACTGACGTCCATCTGATGAACTGTCCAACCAAATTGGGCTGCAATAGCAAGAAGAAGAGGAATTGTGCTCATCTTGGCAATAGGAGCGAAGGTATCCTCGTAATCAATGCCCTTCTGTTGTGTGAATCCCCGAGCAACTAATCGGGCCTTGTACTTATCCAAAGTACCATCGACATGATACTTGACCTTGTAAATCCATTTGCAACTGATAGGTTTCTTCCCAGGAGGAAGATCAAAAAGAACCTAAGTGTGATTCTTCAGAAGACTGATATTTTGGTTGCATAACCTTTTCCCACTATGGAATTCCTTTAGCCTCTGAGTATGTATGAGGCTCATAGATGCTGTGGATGTTGGCCATAAGAGCAAAATTGACTATGTTGGGCTGCTTGCTCTTTCTACGAATTGATCTGCCCTTAATGAGTTCATCATCATGAAGATCGCCGATAGTCTTGGCCCACCACTTAGGCCGACGAGTAGAAGTACCAACATCTGGAATAGGAGAAACATCGCTTGGGATGTCTGGAACAAAGTCATCTGGAGGTGAGTCCTGAGGAAAATTAGGTGGTGCTATATCGTGATTGGTAGACTCATCTTCAGAATTAGAATGCTCTGAAGCACTCCCATTAGGGGAACCAAGAGGAAGACGAACACCCTCATCAGGAACCTTCATAGGCTGATCCAGAGGACTGGTAGTAGGAACAAATGGACCAGTAGTTTCATCAATCACAACATCACGACTGAATATGAGACGATCCGTCTCCACATCAATCAACTTGTATGCCTTGTGATTGTCGCTGTAACTAGTAAACATAAGTGTCTGACTCTTGGAGTCCAACTTGGTACGTTTGGCTTCTGGAATCCATACATGAGCTGTAGAATCGAAGACTTTCAGATGGCCCACCTTAGGCTTACGTCTTGACCAGGCTTCTTCTAGAGTCATCTTCTTAACGTCCTGTGTAGGTGATCGATTTTGGAGGTAGACTGCAATATAAACTGCTTTAGCCTAGTATTTCTTGGGGACATTTTTGTATTCCAACATAGAACGAGCCATTTCAGTAATGGTGTGATTCCTACGTTCAACGACACCATTCTGCTGAGGGGTGTATGGTGTGGTAAGTTGGCGCTTAATGCCATGTGTAGCACAAAAAGAAGAGAAGTCAGCTGAACAAAACTGCCCCCCATTATTTGACCTTAGAGTGACAATATGAGACCCTGATTCCTTCTTAACTAAGGCCTTATACTATTGAAATGTACTTAACACATCTGATTTATGTTTAAGAAAATACACCCACATTTTCCGACTGAAATCATCAACGAATAATAAAAAATACTTGGACCCAGTAACAGGAGTATTCATTGGCCCACATACATCAGCGTGAACCAGTTGAAGTACCTTGGAGGCTCGCCAAGAATTAGCATCTGAGAATGGTGTCCGATGTTGCTTCCCAGCTTGACAGTCTCCAGAAACTCCATGATTTTGAGTTTGGATCGTAGGTAGACCAGCAACCAAACCCTCCTGAGACAGTTGAGAGAGGTAGTGCACATTCAAGTGCCCATAACGCTAATGCCAAAGTTTGCTGATGGTTGTACTCCTGGCTGCCAGAGCGTGCTCCGGAGAATCACCGGAATCAACAAGTCTATATAGACCATGATCCTCAAGTTCCATAGCGATTGTAGTATGAGTCTCCCTATCAACAATGTTGCAAGTGGACAAACTGAAAACAACATCCAATTGGGGAGAATGCCTCATGATCTGACTGACTGAGAGAAGGTTATGTTCCATGCCTGGAACATAGTAGACATTGAGAAAGAGTAAATTTCTTCCTCTTGAGTGAATCTGGACAGTGCCCTTACCAGCAATTGTGTACTCCTCGCCTCCTCCAAAAATGACAGAATCAAAGAATTGTTCGAATTTGGTGAACCAATCATGACGATGAGTAATATGCCGTGAAGCCCCAGAATCAATATACCAAGCAAAAGATTGTACTAGATCTGCTGTTCTCTTGGCCATAAATGCATAGAATGCAAACTCTTTCTGCACAATGTGCTCGGTGACATTTTCCTTTTGTTGAGACCCTCCCTGCTTCTTTTGTTCAGAGGCCAAACGAACGTGACAATCAACCTTCATGTGACCGTATTTATGGCAATAATTGCACTGAACGTTCTTTTTCTTCTTGCTGTCCTGAGAAGAACCAGAGCCTTTTGGCTGAGAAGTTTGCGCCTTCCCTTTGTTCTTAGCAAAAGATTTGGCAGAGAATGCTTGCTTTGTGGAGGTGGAACTAGTACTGCTTCCAAACTGCTATCTCCAACGATCTTGTTGTAGAAGCTTGTTACACAAGTTTGGAAACTTCAAGTCAACATTTGTTGAAGTAATATTGAGCGTCTCAATGAAATGCTCGTATGACTTTGGCAAACTTTTCAGAGTAATGACCACCATGTCCTCTTCCTCCATCTTTCGACCAATAGCTTCCAGTTGGTCACGATGTCCTTTATCTTTGTCAGATGCTCTTGGAGAGTGGTCTTTTCGTCCATCATTATTGAAAAGAGCACGTTCTTAAGAAAGAACGCATGACTCTTATTTGACGTTTCATGGAGATCCTTCAGGTTCGTCTAGACCTCAGCAGTTGTTTTGCCTGACGACACTTGTGGCAGCTGGTCATCAGTGACTGAAAGCTTAATGAGCATGACAGCTTCCCGGTTGCGTTCATCCCATTTGTCCTGGTCCTTTCCGGCTACAGTGGGATGGGTTGAGTTCCCCAAAACGACCTCATCGAGACATCGATATTCAAAGATCGTAATCATGCGCTGTTTCCAGGTGTTGTAATTCTTCCCATTGAACTTTTGGCTGCTTTCAAGCATTATGTTCATTAGAGATGCCATCATGTACCTCGAGGTCAAACTGTTGAGGACAAAATAATGCATAGAAAACAGAAACAGGTTTTGCAAAACAAAGTCCAAGGCATAAACCAAAACCCTAGCACGGATTTCGAGGTTTTACTGAAAACCTAGAAAATATTAATAAAAACCTAGAAGGATTTAGGAATACCCAAAAAAATTTTAATAGCACAAATTTTGAGGCACGAACTTCGAGACACCCAAAAAAATGGAGACCAACCCAGTTGAGATCTCGAAAAACCCACAAAGAATATGGAATTGAATTTTTTTTCTGACCTCAAAAGACTGGTCAAAACCCTAGGTGAGCTTTTTGAAACCCTAGGCCGCCATTAAAAGACTAGAAAATTGCAGGAAAAAAAATCTCAAACACTAGGAAAGCCACGAACTGTCAAAAGAATGCTTAGAAATATCAAAAATTGCGCCCAACAGTGAAGAACCGCGGCCAAATAGAACTTCAAAAACGCGTTTTTTAAGGCACGAAGAAGGCCAAAAGAAAAGTTCCACCCACGTGCCCAGAAATCTGCACGAAACGCGACTAGAAAAGGCCAGTGTCGTGCATCTTCGAAAACGTGCGTAGGGATCTCTTTTTCCAGAAAATGTGACCACAAAACACAAGAAATCGTGAGCAGAATAAAAACCTTGACGCGCGGCTCAAGAATATTAAAAAACAAAATGCTTCCAGAAACCCGTCTGCACCAAAAAACCCTCAAATTGTGTTGCGATTGAAAACGCTGTCTGTAGTAATTGAAGGACGCATGTGAGTTGTAGAAAAACGCGTCGAAACAGTAGAAAACGTAGGCCCTAAATGGAAAAATGCGGGTAGACAAAGAAAATCGCGACTGAAGAAAACCCTCAACTTAGAAAAGAAATGTGCTTTCAAAACCGTGCGCCCAGAAACGACCAAATCGCTTGCTGAAGAAACACGATTTTTCTGAGGGAAAGAAAAACATGAATTTTTAGGGTTTTTTTATGGCCTCAACTTTTCGAAATCATAGTGATAGACTCTGAAAGTGAATAGTAAACTGAAAAGGTTATTCCCCATGTGGGGTTGAAGGATAATGCCATACTCAACTTCCCTTGAAATTGTGCTTTTCCTTATGAATTAGGAGATATCTCTTGTGCATGTAATGCATTTTGCATAGGTTTGTCCTTCTCTTGTTCTAGTTTCCTCTTCCAAAATTTCGTAGGTTCTTTCTTGTGCTTGACAAGTATATTTATCTTCTTGTTTTGTCTTGAAGGTCCTGTAATACCATTTTTGCAATGATGTGCTATATGTCCATAGTAGTTGCATTTATAGCATATAACCTTATAATTCATTGGAGGAACATATGTGTTGTAGTTTCTACTTGTACTCCCATAAAGATTTTTATTTTTGTTCCACCTATTGTTATATCTCACTTGCATTCTACAGTCTCTAGCCTTATGTCCAAAATGATTGCATGAGTAGCAATAGCCATAAAAGGTACTCTTGAACCTGTATGTACACACTTGCCTCAAGGGAAAAGACTTCTTGAAATTGTCCTTTTCAACTTTAGGAGGAGTCTTTGTCTGCTTGTTACCTTCATTTTTGATAGGACTTTTGAAAGTCTCTTCGAGGCTTTTCATCTTTCCCTCATTTGTCTTCTTAGGAGTTTCTTTAGAATCTCCCTTGAATGTTTGATTTCCTTTATAGCCAAGTCCTGTTTTATTTGATGATGACCTTTGCCCATTAATGATGTCATCTAGGATTTCGGTGCTTTTTTCAAACTTGAGACTTGTGCTCAACTTGATGGTTGTCTTCTCCAATTCTTTCCTCCTCAAAACAATTTCACACTCTAACCTTTCACAACTTTCTTCCTTTGCTTTCAATTGGATTTTTACCTCTTCAATTCTTTTCTTTTCTTCAATTTGAATTTTCAAATCGATGATTGTTTGCTCTGCTTCCTTTAATTGATCTTTCAAATCAATGATCACCTTTTCAGATTCTTGTATTTTGGCTTTCGATCTACACTCTTCTTGAAGTTGTCTGTTTAGATCAACAATTATCTTCTCACATTCTTCAAGGCTTTTTATTAACTCTACATTAGATTTATTTGACTCTTGAAGTTGTAGCTCAAGTTTTTGGTTCTTCTTTGTAAGTTTTTCAATCTCATCCATAACGCAATAGAGTTCTTCCTCCAAACATTCATCATTATCTTTACTCACAAGATGGTTTCCGCTTTCAAAGAATTCATCTTTTGTTGCCAAGGGTGTTCTATTTATCACCTCATTACTTGCATTAAGTGCTTTGTCATCAATACCACAATTGGTATTTCCTTTTCCCTTATTTCCTTTTCTTCTTGTCAATGGTTTGGTATCAAACACTTCAGATAAACGTTCTTCCACCGCTTTAAGTGTGTTCAAGGCATCATCACTTGATTGTAATTCAGTACTAGGCTTGTTACCTACTTTATAGATTGATCTTGTCAATGGTTTGATATCTTCTATTGTCATGATTAATTAAGTTTTTCGACATTTACCCAAAGGCTGGCAGGTTCACTAGCTCTAATACCACTGTAATGATCCGCTCTTCGGATCATTAGATTTTTGATTTAAGTGTCAAGGGTTAACAATGTAAACATGTTGTCAACAATATCAAATCACAAAATTGTATACCTTCAATTTTAAGGTCTCCAAGAATAAATGTTTTAATTTAAAGAGCAACTGATAAACACTAGTATATTGATATGCTTATGATATAAATTAAGAAACCTGATATAAATATTATTTTAATAATGGTAATAAGCCACGTAATTGTAGTGCTATTTCTGATATGTTACTTAAGAACCATGCATTGCTTATGTACGAGGTTTAGACCTCTTATCAAAATGTTGTTTCTGACTTTATCTTTATAATCATGCAGCTTTGTAAGTGGGTGTCTTTGAATTCATTGATTAACCATGCATCCTCTTGAATGGTTGAATATTACTCCTTAAGAGCATTCAAAATCCGATTTAGAAATATATATATTTGCCATGTTCGTTTTTTCTCTTTCTCCTTACATTTTATTGTCTTTTATACTTGCCTGAAAGAAGCGGATGTGTCTCTTTGAATAGAGATGTCCCTTCATCAACCTTCATGAAGTCAATTGATGCCTTAATGTATTGCTTCCCATTACTAATAATATTATCACTGCATTCTATTTTCTAATTAAACCATTTGATGTCAATATTTAATCACTACTTCATAGGAGTACGATAATGGACACAACTTGTGGAGAGTTGTTGACCTTTGTCAACTCTTGTGTCAAAATCACCATGGCCTAATGAAAGGAGCGAAGTCATCCATGGTTTCGACTATTCTCAAATACTATGCTTGTTCAAGGAAGAGTATTAATTCATACATAACTTCTAATGAGTTTTCCCCTGTACTATCCACATTATAAAATGAATTCATAAATCTCATTGGTATTTCGAATGGTGTAAGGATGTCGATCTTTCCATAGCAACGCTGCCCGATGACTTTAACACTAATGGAAGGTCATGTAGTCTCAAGTGTGTTGTGACAGTATCAACGTTTGAAGGATGTTGATCAACTTTTGATGAGTACGACTTCCTCCAATATTGGTTTTGGTAGTATCCATGCAATCACCCATCGTAGATGATACAAAATGGTGGTAGTGTTGGTGTACGTTTCATCATCCACCGAACACACAGAATAAAATGTCCAAAGACACTCTATCCTCTCTTGAAAAACCACCGCGTATGCTAAGATTGCGAGAAGATCATATGGCAATTCCAAGGTTTCTTTTGTCGGGTCTCGACGTGTGGATAAGCTCAATGGCCGTTGTGATATGCTGGTAATAAACAAGGGGACTTACGTAAGAAAATCTTCACAAGTTCAGGACTTCGGGAATTTATCATTAAAGGCTCTCGGTTAGGACTTTCAATGTGGATCTCAAAAAATGGCAAAAAGAAAAGGGTTTAGGAGAATCTAGTCTAAGCCTAAGAACTCAAGAGACAATAAGAATTCGGTGAAGGGAATAAACCACACTTTGTTTCGCCTCCTGCAGGACAACATACGCAAAATGGGTGCAATCTTCAAGGGTTGTGAGAATAATTTTCAAATCTCGAATGAGGCTGAAGTTAAGTTTCCACAATTAAGAGCTCAGGCTAACTTTACGCATCGAATGCAAATCATCCATTCGAAGAAAGTATGAGCTACATTTCACCACTGAATCAATACGATCAATCTCTCATTCAATTAACCAACTTTCAAAGCAAATTCTACTTAATCTAACTTTAACTTTAATCTATGGCGGAAGATAATATGCAACCTCGCTTACTATTTGATAATAAGAAGTTATTCAGGCAAATCATGCTCAAGAGCTTTTATTATTCGAAATAGTCTCAATCTGGCTTCATATTCTATCTCACACTTTACAAAATGAGAGGCCGAGCTCGAATTTATAGGCTCCCCAATTACAATTCAATGGCCAAGACGATTTCAAATCAATGGCGAGATTACAAATAAAACCCTAATTAAGGTTTGTCACTTTCGACCAATGAGAATTTCATTTGAGGACACTTGTCCTTTTTGCTAAATATAAACCAACAATAAAATAGAAAGTTGTTGCATGTTGATTTGGAACAATTTGATTGGTTGGAAGATGACGAGGCGCCACCTCAGCGTGCTAGATGTCTTCCTTGGTTGCTTCGTTTTTCTTCACGTGCTTTGCCTTAGAATATTTTCCCTGCCGATGACTCTATCCGTTGTGCTTGCTCCTTCCTAGCTTTGATCTTGGATTCCTTTTGAGACTTTGATTTCTTCTTCTTACCTGTACTGGAATCTTTGGAGTCTGGAAGTCTCCCCTTGGAATAGGTGTCTGGTCTTGAAGTTGGTTGCTTTGAACTTCCTCCTGCTTAAACTGGGTTGATGTTATTCCTTTGGATTTCCCCTTTGAGTTCTCCAATTTGTGCCGAGAAATTGTCTAAGTATGGAGATATGTTTGGAACACTCTCCTTATCACCATCTGATTCTGATTGGAAGCTTGTTTTTAATTCTTCAGGAGATGAAATCCTTCAAGAAGTTGCCCTGATTGCTTCAACAGGTCTGGGATTGTAGATGAAATCCTTCCAAGATGTCTGGATACCCGTTCAAGTGTCTTGAATTTGGAGAAGAATGCCCCTGTGCTTTCGCCACAATGGAGGAAATTGGAATTTCCTCTGTGAAGTATTTCCCTGACTTAGCCAAATCTTCATCTGGACCACTCAACACTTAGCCAATTTTTTGGCCATCTCCATGCTCGAGCGAACTTTGCCTGTGGATTTGCCTTCAATTTTGAATTTGGCTTGTGCTATGTAGGACAAATTCCATCCTTGGACAAGGATTTTATTCACTTCCTCTTTATTTTCCTCTTCATCCTTCCTGTTTTTCGTCCAACACTTAGTGAATTCTTCTCCCCAAGGTATCAACACTTAGCCAATTTTCTCATCCTCCCCTTGGGCGGACTTCACATGAGCTTGGACGTTTTCTCTCTCGGCCTAAGTCGGACTTCAAGCCACTTTGGACAAACATCTCTAGGGAGAAGTCGAACTTTCTCAACACTTTGACATTTCTTTTCTTGGTCTAGGTCGGACTTCACATCATGTTTGCCATTGTACTTGGCGGATCTTATGGATGTCTGGACATACCTTCTCCAAGCAAAGTCGGACCTTGTAAAGGTTTGGACATGCTCTGCTTCGGAAAAGTCAGACTTTCTTGTGTCGTCCCATCCTTTTTCCCTCGCTCCATTTGGCTTGAAGCAGACTTGCCACCATTCCATGCCATTGCTTCTTCTTTGAAGATTCGCCTCGTGTCGTCATCCACCTGCAAGAAATAAAATAAACAAATTCAGATTTTCTCTCTCCTGAATTCTAGCTCCGAAGTTAAATTTTTAACACTCTCTCTCCTGAAGTCACGGTGAATTTAATTTTGCCCATCGGATTTTATCTCTGGCCGGCACAAATTATTTTCCTCCAAAACATCGTCTGGCGAATTCGATTTTGTCCAAGGCATTTTTAAATTTCCAAGCAGTTGAAATAAAAATTATTAAAATATTAAAAATATTTTAATTAATTCCAACCCGTTCGTTTTGGACCAATGGCTATTTCGAAAACTTAAGCCATTCCGTCGAAAATTTTATTGCCAGATCCCTATTTTTCTTTGCCGAGGCGAGATTTTTAATAGCACTGGGCCTATTTTCTTCTGCCAAAGTCAAATTTTCTCTTGCTCAGTCAAATTTTTCTAGGCAAAATCCTTGTCTGGATGTCTTCATCGGGCAAATTTCTTTGACGCTTGACAAATTCTCCTTCCTTCTGGCCAAAGGCGATCCTTCCTTTCTCTCTGCCTTGTGCATTTTCCTCTGGCCAAAGTTGTCAATTTCTTAACATTTCCTTCAGACAACCATACTTAGGCAAATTTAATTTCTCTTCC
>VDFB02020782.1:37513-61110 GCA_007258455.2 Sequoia sempervirens
GCTTGACAAATTCTCCTTCCTTCTGGCCAAAGGCGATCCTTCCTTTCTCTCTGCCTTGTGCATTTTCCTCTGGCCAAAGTTGTCAATTTCTTAACATTTCCTTCAGACAACCATACTTAGGAAAATTTAATTTCTCTTCCACCTTTGTGCTAGGCACACTTCATTTTATTTCTTGCCATATCCCAGGCGGATTTCCTCAAGTCTTTTCCACTTTTCTCATACCATGGCGCACTTCCTTTAGCACTTTCCTTTCAAACTTAGCACTTTGCCTCTCGAAAATGCCATAACACTTGGCCAAAAATCTTAAATTTTCATCCTTTGGCCTCTATACTTAGGCAAATTTTCGAATTTCTCTTGACTAGGCACCAATACTTAGTGAAAATTTCAAATTTTTAATCTTCCACATGCCTAGGCGGACTTCCTTAGCACCTTGGACAAGCATGGCGGACTTCCTTGACATCTTGCCAACCTCTTCAAGTGTATGGCGGACTTTCCTTCCTCTTTGGATATGCATCTTGGACGTCCCTCTTTTCTAGGGCGGACTTCAAAGAAGTTTAGGTATCATCTCCTTGAACATGGCAGACTTCCAAACTTTTTAGCACTTTGCTTAACCCTTTGTCTCTTTGGAAATCCTATAGTACTTAGTCAAAATTTCGAATTTCCACCCTTTTAGGCTTTTACACTTAGCTAAATTTCGAAATTCCTCTTGATAGGTATCAATACTTAGTAAAAATTTTGATTTTTCCTTCTTCTACATGCCTAGGCGGACTTTGAAGCTTCTTAGGATATGCACCTTTGCTGCTGGGCGGACTTCAGAACCTTTTGGCACCTCCTTTCTTGTGAATGGCGGACTTTCAAGCCCCTTGGCATGTGCATGGCGGACTTTGGAAGGTCTTAGGACAAGCATCTTGAGTGCTGGGTGGACTTTCCTTCCTCTTTGGACATCCTTGGCGGACTTTGGAAGGTCCTTGACATTGCCTCTTGCTGCTGGCCGGACTTTAGAGGATCCTAGGATGTGCTTCCTTAGTGCTGGGCGGACTTCACCAGCTTCTTGACATTCATACCTCTCTCCCTTGACATTCTCCTTCTTGGAAATGGCAAATTTTCCAGACTTAACCAGATTTTCCAAGAACTTCATCTTTTTTGAGCTGATTTTTGATGATTTCAACCTCAGATCTGACTGGTTTTGACCTGATTTTTCCAGATTTCAATGTTTTTGGTTTGATTTTTCATGCTTTTTGAATTGTTTTTCTAGATTTTTCAATAATTTTCCAACGTCCTTCTCTTTTGATCTTTTGAGTTCTATCGGTTTTTCGAACTTCAGCGCTTTCAGAACCTCGATCCTTTCTAAAATAGAACTTTCCAAAAATAGAACTTTCTAAAATAGAAAAAGAACGCCTAAAAAAAAATAGGGAACCTTGTTTGGTCCGAAAATGCCAAAAATGAAAAATCGAAAAAGCAACTTCTCCTAAAAAATAGGAAGTCTCAGAATTGGCCGAATTCACAGTCGATCTTCGTTTCCTAGGCCTTCTGAGTGCTTCCATGACGTCTACGCACTGATTCAAGCATGAATTCTTGACTTGGCTCAGATGACTTGCAAAAGACTGGCTTGGAACCCTCAAAATGATGACCTCATTGTAAAAAGACAAGTAATAAGCAGTTGCAACATCGAGGCAAAAAGTGAAAACAAGGGGGTCCCCATTTGCAGTGGGGCGATGTGTGAAAAGGGTCACAACAGGTAGGTGATAAATTACGAGCTCGCTAATGAATATCATTGACAACTTAATGCAAGACGAATAGGTAGAAAGGCATACTAATAAATACACGTGATAGCATTTGCAAATGAATTAGGGTACGCATCATAGCTGCGTCCCAAAGTAATTGCTCAGATATTCTAGATCTTGTGTGAAGACTTAGTCTGGCGGTTTGAAACAATCCTCAAATTTTCACCCTTTGAAGATATTCCATTTGAGTCTGAGTAGCAAGTAATAGTGTTGTCCAATACAGAGGTATAATATAATTCGGTCAGCCAAAATGATATTAATTTGCTTTATTTAATTATTACCTTAGTTTTAGGTAATAATAATAAATAAATATTATTTAATAGCATGAGGTTTCCACAGTCCATGATCAATTAGTGCTGAGATTTCTGGCTTATAACTGTGAGATCTTTTTTGCGTCAAAAAAGATTTCACACAGTTATAAGCCAGAAATCTCAGCACTAAATATTATTTAATCCCTCCTTTAATACTTTTAATATTTCTTTCTCCATATCAAAATTAGGACATTATAGAGTTTTGAGCAGGTTTATGTCTAATCTTGGTAGAGAGCATTGGACTTTTGCTAAGAGGGTGTTTAGATATTTGCATGGTACTTTAGATTATTGTTTGGTTTATCATGGTATAAATGATGTGGTTAAGTCATTGGACATACAGGGTTTTGTTGATGCAGATTGGGCAGGTGACTTGGATAGTTGAAGGTCCATTGGCGGCTATGTTTTTGCTTTGTTTGAAGGTGCAATGAGTTGGATGAGTAAAAGACAACCTACAGTTGCATTGTCCACCACCGAAGTATGTTAGTTTTAGGATCAGATTTAAAAGAAAACAGAAATACAAAAAATAATGAACACAATAACACAACAAATACCCTGGGAAAACCCTCCTCGAGGGAGAAAAAACCCACCAACAAAGCCGATTTGATAAAATGTAATACAACACCTCTCCTAGATGCGGATGGGCAAAGATAATATAATGTCTCCTTTATTTTGATCTCCTTGAAGCAATTATCTGATCGGCTGCAAGTAAGTGAACTCATCTTGTGATGTGAACTTGTCTTGAAAAAAATCGAATGAATAATGAATGTAGATCGCCTTCTATATATACATATCAAGGCTCCTTTTCAAGAATGGTCAGCCTTGTTCATCAACCAAGGTGATTTTTCATAATAGTTAGCCTCAATAAAAAATAATATATATTTATATTAAGTTGTCTTCTTGCATTTGATATGAATTTATTTATTATTTATTTTTCAAATCGTGGGAGAAAGAGACTCTCGCTGCTACAGCAACAACACTCCTTAGCTAGGGAAGTATCTTTCTCGATATCTATGTCATGGAGTCTCTCAACATGACACCCACAATGGCTGCACCCATTTGTGGAAAGGAGTTCATCATGGAGTCACTCAACGTGATATCGTCATGGAGTCACTCAACATGACGTCCACCATGGCTACTCCCATGTGTGGAAGGGAACATGTGTACAAGTGCCCATCACGGAGTCACTCAATGTGATGTCGTCATGGAGTCTCTCAACATGACGTCCACCCTGGCTACTCCCATGTGTGGATAAACACAAGTACAAATGATTCATCATAGAGTCTCGCAACGTGATGTTGTCATGGAGTTTCTCAACATGACATCCACCATGGCTACTCCCAGAGGGTGGAAAGAACCACATCTTCGTCTCAAAGATGGACAAGGGCTTTCACCTCAAATTTCTCCGTTTTAGAGAAAAATGCATTACAAGGGATTTCACCTCATACTTATCCGTCACAGAGAAATATACACTAACAAGGGATTTCACCTCATACTTCATCATAGAGAAATATACACTAACAAGGGCTTTCACCTCATACTTCTCCGTCATAGAGAAATATACATTACAACAAGTCTTCATGATGATGTGACTCCCTTTGAAGCTGATATCAACCTCCTGACCTCCTCGTCCAAGGTTGCCTCTGATGGTATGTTAGACTCCCTCTGAATGTTATTTCCTCCTTTTCGAAGAAATTGATAGGCTTTAGAAAAATAAACCTTCTGAATTGACTTTAGAACTTGTCTCCTTCTGAGATGTCCCTCTGTCAATTTCCGTAGAAGAAACAAGTTGAGTAGACCTGAATTTGCAATCTCGAGCAAAGTGACCATACTTGTCACACTTGTAACATTGAATGTGAGAGAAATCCTTCTTTTTTGGTTCTGGGGCAGAATCTGGTTCTCTATCTCTATTCCTTTTTTCTTCCTTTGCCCCTTTCTCTAGAAGTATGTGTAGCAAGAACTTGATTTTCTACATCATGATGGTTCCGCCCAATTCCTCTTGCTGCCAACCTAGACTCTTCTTGAATACAATCAGCTCGAAGACGATCAAACTTGGGTAACTTAGATCCCCCACTGATGCTTTGAATAAAGGGTTCCCAAGTTTGAGGAAGACCATTAAGTGCCATCATAACAAGATCTCTGTTCGCAATTATATCCCCAATAGTGCTCAATTGATTTCTCAAATCAGCAATCTTCATAAAGAATGAGATGATTGAATTATCTTTATCCATTTTTACATGGTGATGTTGTTGCCTCAAAGCAAGGGCTCTGCTGGTGTTGTTGATCTCATACAATCCTTTTAGAGTATCAAACATTTCTTTAGCTGTCTTCAACTTAGAGATGATCGGTACTAGGTGATCCATCGCAGAGTCTATAATGATCTTTCTAGCCTTCGTGCTATTTTTCTTCCATTGGATTTTCTCAGTATCATCGGAAGGCTCAGGCATATTACTTTCCACAAAATCAAGAAGATCATTCTCCTCTAATGCAATAAGTACCCTAGGTTTCCAAGAGTTGAAGTTCGTGGCTCCATCAAGTCTATCTTCTACCTTGACACCGGTCACCATCTTCTTTTTCCCCACAAAATTCACTTTCAAAGATCTGCCCTAAGGTTTGAAATAATTGACTTAATTGCTTAACAAATCTGACCAGATCTTTTCTTAGACCCGCTCTGATACCATGTTAGTTTTACGATCAGATTTAACAGAAAGGAGAAATACAAAAAATAATGAACACAATAACACAACAAATACCTTGGGAAAACCCTCCTTGAGGGAGAAAAAACCCAACAACAAATATATCTCTTATATTATAATTGAAAGAGCAGCAATTCTGCTTACAACTAGGCCAAGTGACAAGGCCGTTTTGATAAAATGTAATACAACACCTCTCCTAGATGTGAATGAGCAAAGATAATATAATGTCTCCTTTATTTTGATCTCCTTGAAGCAATTATCTGATCGGCTGCAAGTAAGCGAACTCCTCTTGTGATGGGAACTTGTCTTGAAAAAAATCGAATGAATAATGAATGTAGATCGCCTTCTATATATACATATCAAGGCGCCTTTTCAAGAATGGTCAGCCTTGTTCATCAACCAAGGCGATTTTTCATAATAGTTGGCCTCAATAAAAAATAATATATATTTATATTAAGTCGTATTCTTGCATTTGATATGAATGTATTTATTATTTATTTTTCAAATCGTGGGAGAAAGAGACTCCCGTCGCTACAACAACAACAAAGCAGAGTATATAATTGCTACACATGCCTCTAAGGAGGTGGTTTGGTTATAGAGACTTTGTAAGGGTATTGGTTTTGATTGCAAGACAGTGAGGATTGGATGTGACAGTCAGGGTGCCATATGTTTAGCCAAAAATCCTATGTATTATGCTCGTACTAAGCATGTTGATGTTCAGTATCACTTTGTGCAAGAGGTAATTGAGAATGGTAAGGTCTTGATTGAGAAGGTTGACACTTTGGATAATGTTGCAGATTCTCTCACGAAGCCAATGACCATGGATAAGTTCTCTTGGTGGAGGAAGGCCATGGGCCTTGATCACTATACTTGATTATAATTTTTATTTGTATAACATGGATGTAATTGCAATGTACAATGTCAAGTGGGAGAATGTTAGGATAGGTGACATTATAATTGCTATCCTAAGTTGATAACTGTGTGTCTCCATGTTCTTTGGAAAGTGTTCTTGAGGACATGAGAAGCAAAATATTTATTATTTATTTTCCTATGACAAATTGTAATTACATTCATAGAGGTGGACCCACTATGGTGATGGTTACAAAGCATCCCGAGAGCATATTCCTTTTGGGTGTCCAACTTTTGGTCCCCACCCAAAAGTGCATGCTCTTATATGTTATTTGCATGTTATCTTGGGTTGGGCGCCCAAGCTTGCATGTTCTGGGTTTGAGCGGTCGGAGCTGTCTGAGAGTTATGGAGCTCTTAGTATTGACCAATTTTCATTGGCTATGGGTTAGGCGCCCATGTGAAGGCCATGTGATCATTTAATATTTTTCACCATGGTTATCGGTTGTCCACTAAGGGGGGCGTGGGTTTTTCAGGCGGTTTGCTTGTTATTTTGGAATACCATATGTGGTATTCTCTCCCACAAACTTCTATATATTGGAGCTTTGAGATGGTGATTTGTAGAGTTTGTTTGTAGGTTGTCAGAGTAATGAAGTGTTGTAAGATTTTAGAGAGGATTGTTGTATTGATGTACTTGAAGATTAATACAAACATTGGATCTCTTTGGGTGTGGAGTTTTTTCTCGCACGGGTTTCTCCACATATATCTTGTGTCACTTGTGATTCTCAATTTGTGGTATTGCTGATTTTTCTTTCATTGTTGCAATTGCTAATCACATATCATAATATTGGAAATCTTGGATACATAATTTCAAATTTGCAAATTGGGGATGATTAGAGGCCTCACTTAACTCCATTTTGTTATTTTGAATATTTTGATTTGTTATTATCATTGTACTCAATGTAATCATCCTTATGAAATCTTGAATATAATACAGGGTTACCCCAAGTTTCCGGGATGGGGACGACAGGGGACGGCGGGACGAGTCCCCAAGTTTCCGATTTTTGAGGCCAAAATTAGGGATGGCAGGGGACGGCTATATAAAAATATAGGAAAAATTTAACATATACAGGGAAATTTTAAATATTCATATGATAACATGGATAAGGCATGCATAATACACATTATAGAACATTAACAAATAACATTTGTGTTCAACATTATGCCAATACTCAATACGCATTCAAAATTAACATACACGAATCATGAAACAACCTCCAAGTTATAATTTATAAACTTATATCAAAATGCCCAAATTCTACATTGCTGCCATATAGTTTTAAAGTTTGCTATGAAAATCAAAATACAATATCATATGACAATAATGAATACAGAATAAACAAAGAGCACTGCTGCCCCTAATCATCTCTCATAATCGCATCAAAATCAGAGTCATCCTCTGAGTCACTGCCACTATGATGCTCCTCCTCAACCATTGGAACCCCAACCAAACCCTCAGTTGTCTCCTCCTCATCTACCTGGGCCATGTCCTCGGGATCAATATCCCATTGTAGAGTTGGAGTCTGTCGATCCTAAAGCCGAAGAGCACTATGAACTGCCACTAGCTTCTTCACTCGTCTAGAGGTAAGTCTATTCCTCTTGAGGGAGTGGATAAAGTTATAAGTGGACCAATTCCTCTTTGCAGTAAAGGAACTGGCGACTTGTGTAAGAAGGCGAGTAGCAAGTGCCTTCAACTGCGGTGTATCTCTCCCATGATAGGTCCACCATCCAATAGGGTTTGATTGAGCTAATATAGCTCTATCCAACCTCGCTTGTGGTATGAATGAAGGACCAACAGTGGCTATGTCTTTCACATAGTAACGAGACTCAGACTCGGCTCGGAGTCGGTTAGGGTGACTCGACTCGTGACTCGGGACTTGGCGCCCAGACTCAACGTAGACTTGGCACAGACTCGGCAAAATGAAAAAAGTTGAAAAAACCCTAGAAATTTAGAGATTTTTTAGGATTTAAAACTTGTTTCAAGCACCCTTTATTGAATAAACCTTAAAGACACAATAACATCATTAAATAGAAGCAAATTTGATCACATACACAAGTATACAACGATCACATAAGTATAAAGTACACAGATTGTAGTTGAGCTGTTGAAGGAAATAGCATACTTAGATATATAAATATAGTCAAATGTATACAAAACTCATGGAATATGAAATCCATGACATCAAATGTTCCATATAAATATGAAATATCAAAAAAATAGCCACAAGTCTATGGCTTAGTGGAGCCAACATCCTTCCTACGAAGGCTTCTAAGGGTCCTTGATGTAGCAGCTGTAGCCATAGTCTCTGCCTGTGTCTCCATGCCACTCTCACCAACAACAGTTGTGTCTCCTCGTGCTCTAGCCTCCTCTTCAACCATGGCTACAACCTCAACCTCTCTCTCTGCTTGGTCCAACCAATCAAGGTCCTCGTCACTAAAGACTGCATTTGTAGCCTTAGTGATCCACTCAGACTGTGAATCAACCTCCTCTAGCCTGATTGGGGTGGAGCCGTGGTAAAAAATCTTCTTGTATCTGAGGCGAAGGTTGTAATGAACATACATCAAATCATTCATCCTCTCCACTAATAGTCTATTCCGCTTCTTGGAGTGTATGTGCTCAAACATACTCCAATTGCGCTCACAACAAGATGAACTGTATGGCTGGCTCAATATACGAATGACAACTTTTTGAAGGTTCGGTGTATCGGAACCAAACATATGACACCAACTATCTAAAATGAGAAATAGAAACAAAATCAATCTCATTTGCAACTTTAATTTTCAAGTTTCAAGTTTCAAGTTTCAAGTTCAACATTTAATAATAAATTATAATATAAAAAGATGAAAATTATGCCCTTAAATATATTTTTACCTGGCAATAATGTCGTCCTACTCTCTTTGCACAAATGACGTGCAAAGAAGTCTCCTTGTGCCTTAGTGAAGGCATCTATCTTGTGCACTATCTGTGTAGTAACAATAGGCATCCGCTCTATCGTCGAGTAGAGCCCACTAAGAATCTCTCTATCTGCATGTAGATCACAATTGAATTGGAAGGTCAGATTTAGGAAACATGCGACTGCATGGATGGGCGTATGGTGCCATCTTTGATCAGTGATCTCCCAAATGGGACGATACTTCTCCTCAACTCCACCATAGACGGATCTAATGGCCTCTTTGGCCCTATCCATGCCCTCATATATGTAGCCCATTGCGGGCTTCTCCCCATCAACAACTCGTAGGCGAACTACCAAGGGCTCGATAAACTGCAAAGTGCAAACATTGTGAAACATTAACTTCAGTAAGTGTGAACGGAAATAAACAAATAAAAGTAAAATATGAATAAAAATTAAAAGTAAAACATAATGGAGAATTAAATTTTACCTTCACAATCTCCTCTGTTGGTGTCCAAAACCCTGGCTCATCAAAAATGCAATCAGCCACAACAATCCCTGCAGTGCTTGAAGCATAGGATGAGGAAGACCACTTCTCACCAACAAACATGTGCCTTAAAGTTGACCGACCGAATCAAGGATTGCAATGTGATAAAATTTGTTGCAAACCTAGTGATGCCAGGATGAGCCAACTCCCTTAACCTTGTGTATTGCCTCATAAGGTTAAGCACCCATGTGTGATCGTATACAAATTTGCAAATGTTTTTTGCAGAATCCACACATGTTTTGATCCATGGGAGCTTCCCAAGATCCTCCAATATGAGGTCAATGCAATGGGCGGCACATGGAGTCCAAAATATAGTAGGGTGCCTCTCCATCAATAATCTACCAGCAGCAACATAATTTGCTGCATTATCTGTCACCACTTGAATTACATTCTCTCTCCCACCTCAGCTATCACCTCCTCTATAACCTCACAAAGGTATGTGGCATTTTTGATTTGGGCGGAAGCATCAATGGATTTGATGAAGACGGTGTCACCTGAAAAAATAAGCAAAATCAATTATTCAATAAATTAAAAAACATAAATCAGCCATATTAAATTATTAATCACTAAATCAAATTCAAATTTCAAATTATTCAATGCATAGAGGGAAGTACAATTACCTCCGGAGGAAACTAGAAAATTAAGGAGTGTCCTATTTCTCTTATCAGTCATGATGGTGCAACCCGACCTCCTCCACTGCAAGCGCTGCTCCTCTAATTGTGCTTTAACATCTACCACCTTTTGAGTCAAAAGTGGGCCCTTTAATTCATCTTTAGTAGGGGCTTTGAACCCTGCCCCACATATGGTTATGGTATTAACCATGTTTTGCCAAAAAGGAGACCTAAAACATGTCATAAATAAATTAATAAGTTACTTAGATAAGTATTGTAAAATGAAAAGTTTTAAGTTTTAAACTTTAAATTTGAATTTGATAATGAGATACATCTAGATTCTAGATTCTAAAATTTAAATATAAATTTTAAACCAATTAAACAAAAAAGAATTACCTGCCTACATGGAAGGGAATTGTGCAATAGTACTAGAAGTCTACAATTGTTTTCTTCACTGCATCATGTACGTTCTTGTTCCAACCCATTCTCTCAAGCGATAGTTGGGAACCAGGAGTAGTGCGTGGTACAAAATATGAGTCCACCCTAGATTTACGAACTCTAGGGCCAATGCTAACACTCCCACTACCACTAGCAGAAGCAGCACCAACAACACTAGGAGTAGTACTAGTAGTAGTACGCATAGCTGGTGTAGTAGCAGAAGCACTAGCACAAGCACTAGCACTAGGATGGTATGGAGGCATGAAAGAAGCATAAACAACACCAAGTCCCTGTGGCTGTCCAACACTTGCCAACTCCTCCCTCTGCCTCTTTTTCATTTCTTTTTGTAATTCAAATGTTTCTAATTGCACTTGCACTTCACGAACAGCCTTAGGAGGTTCTTTAGTGCAACCCACTGCATCATGGACGGGTATGAATGCAATATGATATTTCAATCTGTTTATTCCTCCATGATATATTGTTTTGCAATATTTACATTTTGCCTCTCCTTTTTTCATAACAAATATTTCAGCATGTTTCCAAGCATGGTCTTTTCTGCCTGGGGTTTGACTTTGAGACATTGTGAAAGTATGGTATGATTTGCAAATGAAAGTGGCTGCAATAACAAGTAGGGTTTCTAAAATTATTTAAGTTGCAACTTGCAAGTAGGGTTTGTAAAAAAAAAATGCAATCTCAAAAAAACAATGATTTTACAAATTACAATGAATTATTTGTTAAAAAAACACAAAAAAACGAATTAAAATCAAATTTACCTCTTAAATCTAGCTTGGAATGCAATGCAAACTCCTCCCAATCGTTGGTAATGAGCTCTCAATGCACCTCCTTGTTGGTATGAAGCTTCCCAAGTGATATTTGAGCCTAGATTTGTCTTCAACAGTTTGTTGGTTTCCCTACAATGATCTCTTTTTTTTCATCACACATCTCTCTTCTCCTCCTATTTTTCCAAATGAATGAAATGAGGTTGCTTTTAGGGTTGGGGAGATAATATAGGTAAAAAAAAAAAAAAAAACTTAAAACTTTAATTTTATGTTTTTTTCGGCCTTTGCTGTGCTGCCCGCATCCAGGGCTCGGGACTCTCCTGGACGCGGCGCGTCCGGTGAGTCCGGCCTAGACGTGGTAGGACTTGGTCGCGTCCGAGTTCGAGCTCCCAGGACTCGACCAAGGGTGCTCGGCTCGGGACTTGCTGAGTCCTGGCAAGTCTAGGTGAGTCCTGTTACACTGGTCTTTCACCATTTGTTTGAAATAAGAGGAACGGGCCATATGAAATGGAATGGCATGGGCAAAGAAGAATTTGGCAATGGAGGATTCAGTGGCTTCTCTTGCGTGGTTATTAAACATGGACTCAACTGAGGTTGCCTTTTCACTACCACTCACCTTCCTCTTTCCTTTTAAGACAACTCCACTACTACCAACCGCGGAAGGACTAGGAGTAGGCATAGATGATTGTGAACTTGGGAAAGGAGACCCACCTTGAACCCGACCATCCAACTCCATTTGAATTTTTTGGCACTCTAAAAATAGCTCATCTGTCAATGCATGGCACACTCTAACTCCATGGCCCACCTCACCCAAAAAATGAGACCTAACTCTTGTGTAGCTGCCCCTAAACTCCTTTTCACAAACATGGCAAAACCAAACCCTACTCCCCCTTGAATATTGTTGTCTTTCACCCACGGTTGTAACATATCGAAGGAATGGTTTTAGTATTGGTTGATGAAGGAGGGCATTGGATTGGGTTTCTTTCTCTAGTTCTACTACCACTCCCACCACTTTCCCTTCTAGTTTGCATTTCAATTTCACTGTCACTCCCAGCCTCACTGCTGCTCATGTTTTTTGTTTCTAGAATCCAAGTTTTCAATTGAAAATGGAAAAAAAATAAAATTAGACAATGTATGCTTCACATTTTGCAAAAAAATGAAAAAAAAAAGTGGAAAAGAAATGCATACCTCTTTGGTGGATTTGCACTCCCAATAATACTATTTCAACCTCCTCTCCTCCAAATTGCTGCTCCTCCTTCAATGGCTGCAACTCCTTTTGCTCTCAAACCCTTGGCTGCTCAAACAAACAAAATGCATAAAATGAGGTTAGAGAGGCCCTTTTTTCTTCATAAAGGAGTCAAAATGAATTGGGCCCACACATGCCATGTAGGTAGGGGCATTATTTTTTTGTTTTATGTTTTTTTTTGCTTTTTAAAAGCTCACAAGATGTGGGGGATGGTCGACCGTCCTCGAGACGGTCGAGGAACGACTCAGCTGTTCCCTGGCTGTCCCTGGGACCGGTCAGTCGTCCCCCATTGGGTCAACAACGTCCCCCAGTTTTGGGGACGTTTCCCACAAATTTGCAAAAAAAGGGGACGGTCCCTTGTCGTCCCCATGCCGCCCCCCGGAACCCGGGATGTCCCGGGGACAGGGATGAGGCATTTTGGGGGGGGGAGGGGGGACGCGTCCCCGGGTTTCCCTAATATAATATAAATTTCGAATTCAATATTTTCGTTGTTCAATGTTAAATTGTTAATGTTCATTTCAAGCTTCAAAGTTCAAAGTTTTAAAGTTTTTAGTTTAGTAGTTTTTAAGTTTTAACTATTACTATGTAATGTTCTCATCTCAATCCTAAGCTATTTAGTGGTCGTTGGTGTAATGTGCCAACCCTTCGGTAAAGTAAAAACTACTAAATTTACATCATACGAGTAAATAAATGTGCTAACAAGTCATTGCAATAAAATTTTTCTTTTCTTTATTGATAACACATGAACAAGATGCCATATCAAATTACAATAAAGATTCCATTTCATTATAATAACTTCACAAATACATGAAACAATAATACATACCTTTACAAACATAGCTCCAATGAGCTTGAGAACAAATAGTATTAAAACGGTCTAGGTTCCTTTCCTTTCAATTCTTGGTGTCTTCTGTTGCCTGCTATGGGGGAGAAGCATCACTCAGGCGCTTTTCCAGCAACCACGTACTCTTAATGCAGTCCCTCGCACATCTACCATTCGGTAGACGACCCTCCCTTTGAATGAAGAGATTGGTAGAGTATCCGATAACGACAACCCAACTGAGCACAGTGCTGTGTCCTACATAACTAGAACTTGCTATTTCACAATCCCGAACTAGCATGCAAAAAGGATCACGATGAACTGACAGTGTAGTCTCAAGTATCACACAGTCTAAGTGGATGTTGTACATTGCACTACTTTGGCCAAAGTGTTCTCATTCAATACTTGAAATGAAGTCATCTATCATATACACTACTCAGGGCTGATTTGACTTAAGGCTATCTTACACTATGGATAGGTGTGGTCCTTCATTGGATAATCTGTCATCCTAGACTTACCTACAACAATCTAATCTACTAAGTAATTATACAAGCTAGGTATATCCTTCGATGGATAGTCTGTCATCCCAGATAACCTACCTTCAAACAATCTACTTACAAATAAGTATACTAAACCATCTCCCATACTGGATGACCTCTCTTGGGAATAAACACAAGCTTTCCTAGTTATCCTGATAACTAGCTAGTGTACCTCAAGAGACTCTTGCATCCAATCAAGCCTAATAGAATAATATCTAAGCAACTAGCATTCCCCTATTTTGGAGATAATTACAAACATGTAACAAACAACTAGAAATTGCTTTGATTTCTCTTTTCCAAATAACATCATTTCACTTCCTAAGCACATACATAAAATGCACTACAAACATCATAATAACCTCTCTATGCAAAACAGAAAATACTTTTCCAACAGCATTAAATCATAGTAAAAGATAGTAGAAGAATATCCCATGTCTGTAACTAGCTTTTCCTTAGATGTTGATGATTCAACCTACACTCACAACAATTCCAACACTTCCAAACAATTCCAACACTTCCAAACAATAGACAATTCCCTCTCAAAACTCTACTTTCCTCACTCAGAAATGGATAATCAAACTGGTAATGGTTTGCAGTTGATGAAATATATCAAGCTCTGATAGTTCAATAATGGAGAATGGTAATTATGAACTAACTCAATTCTCAGGAAAATGCATTTTTCAAAAACTATGGAAGAATACATATATTGAGTTCTTAATTGAAAGCTGAATGAATGCTCTCAAAAGATAATTAAGTAAACAATGAAGAATGGGCGGCTATTTATAAAGCCCCAGGCCCAACGAATTCCTTCTAAAAAGGCATGTAGTTTGCCACCACTGTATTATGAACGATTCAACTCAGTATGTGTCACATTTCCTCTCCCTTACTCAATTTCAATATGGTGAGTCGGCTTCCAGCATTTGACAGCAGAATGGAGACTAATTCCATTGCACATGGTGAATTTTAACAAATTGACACCTACAGGTTCGTTTTCCAGATGTGGCGCCAATTTCATAATCTAGCGGGTAGGATATTTACAGTGAAAAAGTCCTTTGGTGTTTTATGCCCCCATAGTCTATTATCTAGGCTCAGTTGACAGACTCACAGCTGTGTTGCATTTCATTAGCGACTTGGTCAATGCCTCTATGTTCTACGCACATGATGCAAGGCGCGCGATTTCCTCATTCGCCGTTTATTTCATTTTTGTTTCAAAGTTCAAATGATAGCAAAAGAAATATTTCGATTTTCATAATATTGAAGAGTAAAGTATTTCAATTTTTCCATTGTCAAAGATAAATATTTCAATTCACTTGATTCCCATTATTTGATGATTTAATATTCGGTTGAATATAATATGACCCGATTTCCATAGTTTAAAAGTTTAATATCAAATCAATGTGGGAAATAATTTGATTTCCACCTATGAGATTAAATATTAAATATATATATATATATCTCACACTATAAACATATTGTAAGCCAGTCAACATATTTGATATGTATATATACATATGTATATGTAAAAATTGCCAAGCAATACTAATATAATATTATTAATATCCACATAATGTAGGTTTGTGTGGATATATACATGTATATATATTTGTATATATTCCTCTATGTATATATGTCCACTCCCTATTCACTTACACCCATTTATGTTACCATCATAATGATCATAATACCATAAGACAGATACACAGATAGACATTAGTCATAAAAGCATATAGAAGTGCACAAGACTCCTAATGCCAATGTACAAGCTACAGATGACTTACAAACTGACTTAGTTCACTCAATCTAAGGTGACGTGTGTGTATGCTCAGATAGTTTACTTCACCAGTTACCTGACCAAGCTCCTTTCCCGATTGATACTTCTACCTGTGGAGCAATGGTTCATATACCTGCATCCACTAACACACGCTTTCAAAAGTCAAATGTTTATAACATAAGCAATATACATAAACATTTAAAAAGTTAGAATATTCACAATTCATTAACCATCTATTCTCCTTTATGCAGTATTTCACCATGAATAACATCAACTGAGATAACATCAAATGAAAACAACATCAAGTGAGATAACATTCATATTAAAAGCAAGGTACAAGCATCATTAATTCATCTCCAGAATTCACATTACATTCACATTTACCCTATCTAATAACGATAAATAGTAACTTCACAATTTGGGATTTAACAGTTAGCCTATTTCCGAAGTCCCGTAGGCTAAATGGAGGAGTTAATGGGATTCCATGATCCTTGGAGGATTCGTGTCAACATGTTCAGAAGAGTATACTGTTATAGCCAATGAGCTTTTGTGGGTTTTTCTAGGCTTTTTCTGGGCCTTGGTTTGCAATATTGCTATTTTTAGTAACTTACTATTTTTAGTAAGTTCTTGTGTGATTCAATTTGAGCTAGTTGGAGATTTGACTCACTCACTATTTTTATCAATTTGCTATTTTTAGTAAGTGCTATTTTTAGCACTTGGTCATGGCAATAGTACAATGCAGGGTTTCCAATTTTGGCAATGGTGAGTTTAGATGTTTTTTTGGAGCAATATTTATTCACCATCACTTAAGTCTTCTAAAAGTTAACTTTATGACTTAAGAAAAGTTCATTTGTGACCCCTTGTGCTCAACGCCTAGGCAATGGTCACTTGAGTTGTTTTTAAAAAGCAATTTTCATTTCCCTAGGTGGATGCCTAGATGAGGGATTAAATGAAAATAAAATTAAAGTAAATATTTCTCTTGGAGATGGGGCGTACCTTTTTGGAGGGAAAAGGAGTTTGAATTTGATGCCCTAATTTCTATATAAGCTCACCTTACAGTCTCATTTTGGTTATGTTGAATGAAGATAACAAAGTGTTGTCGAATTGTGGATTGAATTCTTTGGGCTTTGAGGACAAAAACCCTCAAGGTTGCTCTAGTTTCAGAGTTGAGAGATACGTCGGTGTGGCTTCACCATTAGAGCTTTGGGTGAAGATTTCCAGTTAATTTCAGTTATGGATTGTTTTGATGTTTTCTAGTAGATATATTTTGGTGTGATATATGATTTTGCTGAGCGCTTTGGAGTGAGTTTCTTGGCTTTGCTTGTTGGGCCATACCATCTTATTGAAGTTGCAGATTGAAGTATTGGCAGTTGGCTTCTAGGTATTGGTTCGTTCTATCTCTCATCATTGGGCGACTAGGTTTGCAAGTTTGCAGATATTTTGCTACTGTTTTGGTTTATTTAGGAGCCGATCGCCCCTTTCCTAGGCTGTACTATTGCTGAATGGGGGACGTGTTGGTTTCAAAAGTGAATCACTTCATGATTGCAGCCCTTTGGTGTCTCTTTGGTGGTGCCTTGGCCTTCCAATGACTTTGCAATCAGTTTGGAAACTTTCTATGTGTGTTTGTATGACTTCTTGGGGTGGCTTGCCAACTTGGTAACTAGTTGTTTGGTGTGTATCAGACTTGCAACTTTCATATCAGACCACTGCAGCAGAGTTTCTATAATATCCCACCCCTGATAGGATATTACAGTGGTATCATAATGGTTTCCTACCATCCTGTTGGGGGTTTAAATTATATATTTAGTGAGCTCACATTTGTCAACATTTGAGTGACCAGCACTCATTGATTTTCAGTTCATAGTTTTCCAATTTCATTTTTGAGTTAATGCGTTACTATAGGCTTGAAGAACAAACCAGGGAAGGTTATGAACAGCTAGCCATTAAAATCAGGGATAGTTATGAACAGGAAGCCAACCAACTCTTTGAGGGTTACTAGAACATGCTAGATGATTTTAAATCACAGTACTCTTTTAATAAATACCTGAACTTTGTTGTTACCTTGAGTCCTGAAAAGATTTGTTTGGTTTAGCACATTAGGAGGATGTTTAAAGAAAAAACTTTATTTAGAGGTGTAAAATTCAGTCATGGGAAAGATGTTGCAATAGGAAACAAGATAAGTTTTCAGTATGATACTCCCCATGGTTCAGTGCCTACTGATGGGTACAATGTGAGTAGGTATGATGGAACCTCTAAATCAGATAATGATGATGGTTCTACATTTAAACTCAATGATCAGGTTACAGGAATGCCGATAATTAGCAAGAACCAAATGAGAAGACAGGGTCTATTCTTCTCTTGCAAAGGTTTTCGGGAGCCTAACCATCAATGCACAAATAATGAGGTAAAAAAGCTTTTGGAAGACCTCGTTTTGACACAAGGATGCATTGAAGAAGAAGCCACGAAGGAAACAGATTTGAAGATGCACGTTTTGTACGAAGATGTTGGGGCTCATGAATCACATAATCTAGAAGGACAAAGGGGATTCCGTAAGGAGGTCACAAAGGTTAAAGAGACTTATACACATACAGATTTACATTGTAGCCATGGGACATAAATTATGGCATATGATACACTTAATTTTCCTTTGAAGACACCTCCTGAACCAGCACTTGGCAATGGACAGCTAGCTAAGGATAAAGTTTTGGTTGAGTTCCTTGAGGACGCTGTAGATAAGTATGATGTAGCTTCTGATTTTCTGTTTTATGACAGCAGTCATAATGTTGAGCCTACTCATGAGATAGCAGCCATTCCATGTGAGGATGATGGATGTGTGGAGTTCCCTAATGTTGACACTCAAGATTTGGGTGTTAAAAATGAATAATGTGATGCGGATTCAAGCCACAACAAGCTTGATTTTGCATATCAGACCTTAGAAGATGTGAACAAATCAAAAAATTTACTTGTTGGTGTTGGGTCTCTAGATAGCTCTTTGGATGAACATGCATCTACTTTGGAGGAAGAAGTGTGCAATGATTATGTCCAATCAACAACTTCTATTATGTCATTGGAACCATCCCGTTGTTACATAATCAATGTTGATATATTAAACAGAGGAATGAGAGTTCCTTAAATAGATTACAAGATACGATGTTTCTAAAAGAAACAATCGTTAACAAGAGATGAAGTTAGAAAAAAACGAGATGACCATTGACAACACAAATAGAAAGATATTATTCTAATATCCTCCCTTAATAGTCATCATTCTAACTACCCAAAGATAATAGAGAAGGGTGCCCCCTTCTCAGAACGCTGCTGCAACAAAAGACAAGAGCCTGCCACTGACTTTGCCACTTGAGATGAATCTGCCACCAACCCTCCGAGAAACTGTAGAACTTCTGGAAATAACAACACCAATCGTTCAACTTGAAGTTGGAGAACTGTCCCTCTCTGTAACCAGAGACACACCGAGAACAACGGCTACAATTTTGAGGAAAAATCGGCAAACCCTTCAAACTTTTTCAAATGAGTATGATGCCCCAAAACAGATTGCAAGAAGCCAGATGTGCAGATGTTCGCCCCAACACCAGGTGCGACCAAAAAACTGACTACAACAAACCACGATTTTTGAGGAAAAAATTGCCAAACCCAAGATTACAAATCATTGTTTTTTCGGAAAAAAACGGTAAAAACCAAATACCAGAGAGCCCTCCCAAATGACAGAAACCCTGACTAGGGTATACAGGAGAAAAACTCTTAATTTTTGAGAAGAAAATTATAAACCCTTCCAGAATTTTTAAAACCTAGAAGACATTTTTTTTTTTCCTTGTGGACAAAAAATATTAAAAAACCCAAAATAATTTTTTAAAGGGACAAAATTATAAACCCATCAAAACATTGATTAGGTATGCAGACCCGGTTACACAAATCCCAATGCATAAAAACAAGTCCTGGCCATAGGTAAAGAGACCTAGAAACCCTAGGTCGTGCCAAAAATTAGAACCCAAAAAAAATATCTGCAAAGGAATAGAGAGCTGTCGAGTTGCCAAAACGCATAGAAAAACAACACCAAATCAATCAAATCCCACGAACCCTAGTCGCCAAAACAAGTCCATCGAAGAAAACAGGGCCAAACACACATAGTCGAAGCCCTAGCCGGAATACATAGCCAGGTCATAGGTAGCAAATTTGACGCAGGTCGCGGCCATCCTTACACAGGTCATGGGAAATAGAAAGAGACCACGAACCAGGAAGAGTTGTTGCAGAGAAACGACGAATGAAGACAAACGTAGGCAGAAAAAAATGTGCAAACACTGGCCAACACGACAGAAAACAACACCAAGAATGACACAAATCACATAGATCATGCGGACAAAAGAAATATAGAGCCCTCCAAAAAAGCAAAGCCATTGAATGAAAAACAAGCCGACAATAAAAAACAGGTCGACATAGAAGAAAAGAGTACCGTCGTGGGTCACGCACCAATACAGGCCAAAATGGTGTTGCGCGGATGCATATTTCCAACAGAGAAAGAAAAATGTGTCCCTTCCTGACCATGATTTTTAAACTCTAAAACTTTGATTTCTTCAGCCAACAAGACCCACAAATTCGTCCAGCAAACCCTCAATGAAGAGTGACGAATTTTAGATCCTTGATTTTTTTTAATTCAAAAAAAAAAAATTCAATGAATTTTTAAAAAAAAAAATCAAGTTTCCTGCTTTGATACCATGTTACAGAATCGATATTGATATATTAAAAAGAGGAACAAGAGTTTCTTAAATAGATTACAAGATACGATGTTTCTAAAAGAAACAATCGTTAACAAGAGACAAAGTTAGAAAAAAACGAGATGACCATTAACAACACAAATAGAAAGATATTATTCTAATACCCGTGAGGTACATAACAACAATACCTTTTGTTGAGGAAGTGTGCAAAATTGATGGCACACATGATGATGCTTATCAAATAGTGAGTGATGATGATTCAACCTCTTACCATAGTGCAGATTACAAATAAGAAAATTTGTGTGGAGACAATTTGTCACAGGGGTCTCATCATTTGGCAAGGGAATTGAAGGTGAACGGAGGCATGATTGCTTAAGCCTTAGAATACTTTGATGTTGTTCAGCAGTTGGTGGCACACTGTTGTTGGACTCCAGGTATATATGAGCACCGTGATAGTGGACTTTCCCTTGCAGAGTTTTAGGCACTTAGAGATGCAGTTGGGGTAATGAAGAATAATTACCTACAACAATTATCAGATAGAGATCATCATCTCATGCTTAATGGTATATATTATGATGCTCTAAAGGGAAAGGAAGAGGAGGTTGATGAGCTCACCTATGAGCTTGAGGTCACCATAGACTCTTTGAAGAGCGCTCAAACAACCCTTCAAAAGTGAAAGTTACGGATAGATGAGCTTACTGTGGAGTTGAGCTTAGTGCAGACGTCATCTCCAACAGATACAGTTCCGATATCTATGATAGTTATTGGTGATAAGCTTACATCCATAGGTAGTGGTAAGGAGCACATTGAGGATGTGGCTGCATCCATTACATTTACAGGTGCAGGTGACATAGATGGGATGAATGCATTGGTTGAGAGTAGCAGAGAACCATATGTTACATCAGGTGTCTTTGAGGATAGTTCCATTACAGGTGATGCATAGTAGGTTATGGATAGCTCTTGTGATGAGGTGGTGGATTCTGTAGTTGTGTGATTGATCACAACACTATTCCATCTTTTTCATAAGAGATATGTAGGGCGTCACCTAGTGGGGAGATTGGATGCAGCTGATTTTGATCGACAACTTATTGAGCCACATAGATGGAGAGATCAGCTGAAGGTTACGGGAGAGAAGGTTGATTCAACCTCATCTCATTTTGATTGCACTCATAAGTATGTTGAGTACCTTCTTTGGGCAGCAAAATTTGAGGAGAGACGATATGGGGTCTCGGCTGGTACTCACATTCGTGATTTGTGTTTCATCAAGAGTGCTTTAGAGGAGATAAAATCAGAATATCTCCAATTGTTTCATGATAGAGAGTATGCTATTGGGTACACAGAGAGGGTTGGCAAAGTATCTACCCAATTAGCTATTCGGGATCAGAGACATGAGCCATCATCTGAATTGAAGTGATGAGAGAGATGAGGAGTGTGTTCCCCATAGCTATAACGGTCAACCATTGACAGAGGCAGGGGCATTTTATCTTGACTGCATAGTGAGGAGTGCTCATCACTTCTCCTTTAGTCCACACATTGATGACTTGATGACGTGTAGGTGTGGATTGGCTCGGGATTTTTACCATCCATGGTGGGATGAAGAGTTGCCATCTACAGAAGATGGAACTAGAGATTGCAGGTGTCTGACTTAGTTATATTCAGAGGATTACTTGCAGGGTCAAAGATTGGATTACCATCATGTTGATGTGTATCGGACAGAGTTTGCAACTTCTTTGACTCAAAAATTTCCATTGGAGACATGGCTTTAGAGAGGTTGCAGTGTTAGTAGGCATGATGGCTTGATTAGTATTTACTGTGGTGATGGAGGAGAGTTATATTATTTCCTCGACTTGAGAAGAGCTACTCCATATCTTCTAGCACCTATGCAGGATAGTCAACACATCCATAGGAGTTTTGCAGAGGATGAAGGGGGATGTTGTGGTGTAGACATGTTTGGATATTCTTACCTCCTCATGACTGATGGATGTGAGTTTCGGTTGTATTGGGGTCCAAGTGGTGATAGGGTTGGTATTGAAGTTTGGATGGATCTCGGTATGATGCTTCACTATTCTCAGCATTGTGAAGTTGATATCAGAGTAGTCAGTGGAAGTCGGTGGGTGATATGCATGGCAGACTTCCATTTTGGGTTTGGGATCCATGGATATTTTGTTGGGCACTCTACAGATTGCTATGGGATCCTTCTTGTGCATCATGATTCCAGTCAAAGTTTATTGACGAGTGTTACAGCGTGTACATTGTGTGGATTGTATACAGTTTTACCTTTGATTCACATGTATAGGAGCTGATTTCGATGCACAAATCTTGTGCGCATGAGTTGGACAGTTGGTATGATGTTTATCTTTGCGCAGTTGTACTTATGTTGGTGTTGCTAGAGTTGTTTAGCGATTTGAGGGTCATTCTAGAGTTCTTCCCTTTGGCCTCTGATGGAGTGGTGTTTTATATTCATTTGCGATTGCTTGAGGACAAGCAATTTCAGGGAGGGCAGACTATAATGTCCCCTTTTTGAGTGTGCATCAGAGTTTGGTGGTTTAGTCTATCATCGGGTCCTTGTAGGTTAATAATGGTGTTTAGAGGGCCTAGTGTTGGAGTTAGCTTGCTCCTCAGTTGGCAGTTGGCAGTGTTTTTTATCTTCAGATCTTTAGCTTGTTCAAAGGTTATGATATTCAGGGTGTTTCGGCTCCATTTTTATATACTTACTATTTATAGTAAGTCAGTGTGTTGATAGAGGCCAACTTTACTATTTATAGTAAGGCATCCTGGTTAGTAGTGAATGCAGTGGGCTACCTCCTGGTGAAGTCAGAATTGATTTACGATGATTAATGATATTATAATTATTATTAAAGTTATACTTTAATAATAATTAATTATTTAGTGCATACCTTTAATGAATTAAGTGGACTTTATTTAAAAGGGGGATTAAATGCTTTTAAAAAGTATACTTTATAAAAAGTGTTAAAGTGTTATTTTAAAGGGGAGATATAAGTGAATAATAAAGTTTACTTTATTATTATAAAGTTGTGCACCAAAAAGGAGGGAAAAGAAAATGAAATTAAAGTAAATTAAATGAGATGAAGTCAAATGCAAATTGAATATTATAAAAGGGGATTTTTGGAATTCGTTTCATTATGATTGGTCATTTTCTCTCAACTTGGCTTTGTGCTTTGGCGTTGGAGGTGAAACCTAGGGTTTTTGCTGTAATGTCAATTTTGGAGAACATGGCCTCTTTTCGATTGTGCTTCCTACATGTGAGAAAGATCACCCGAGGGTTGCAGTTAATTGGTGGCTTCACACGAAGGTCACATCTGAGCTTCATTGGAGAAGAATTTCAGAAGTTTACAAGGGTTTGAATGTAATATTAGAATAATGCAAATATATTGATCATTATTTTAAGAGCAAAGAGAACTTAAGGAGAACTTCAATAAATAGTTGGTTGCTAGGCAAGGGTTTTGGAAATTTAATTGAATGTAGCTTTACACTAGGCATGGGAATTGGTGATAGTGATCATTGCCGGAGTTT
>VDFB02020782.1:61210-119530 GCA_007258455.2 Sequoia sempervirens
CTAGTCGCCAAAACAAGTCCATCGAAGAAAACAGGGCCAAACACACATAGTCGAAGCCCTAGCCGGAATACATAGCCAGGTCATAGGTAGCAAATTTGACGCAGGTCGCGGCCATCCTTACACAGGTCATGGGAAATAGAAAGAGACCACGAACCAGGAAGAGTTGTTGCAGAGAAACGACGAATGAAGACAAACGTAGGCAGAAAAAAATGTGCAAACACTGGCCAACACGACAGAAAACAACACCAAGAATGACACAAATCACATAGATCATGCGGACAAAAGAAATATAGAGCCCTCCAAAAAAGCAAAGCCATTGAATGAAAAACAAGCCGACAATAAAAAACAGGTCGACATAGAAGAAAAGAGTACCGTCGTGGGTCACGCACCAATACAGGCCAAAATGGTGTTGCGCGGATGCATATTTCCAACAGAGAAAGAAAAATGTGTCCCTTCCTGACCATGATTTTTAAACTCTAAAACTTTGATTTCTTCAGCCAACAAGACCCACAAATTCGTCCAGCAAACCCTCAATGAAGAGTGACGAATTTTAGATCCTTGATTTTTTTTAATTCAAAAAAAAAAAATTCAATGAATTTTTAAAAAAAAAAATCAAGTTTCCTGCTTTGATACCATGTTACAGAATCGATATTGATATATTAAAAAGAGGAACAAGAGTTTCTTAAATAGATTACAAGATACGATGTTTCTAAAAGAAACAATCGTTAACAAGAGACAAAGTTAGAAAAAAACGAGATGACCATTAACAACACAAATAGAAAGATATTATTCTAATACCCGTGAGGTACATAACAACAATACCTTTTGTTGAGGAAGTGTGCAAAATTGATGGCACACATGATGATGCTTATCAAATAGTGAGTGATGATGATTCAACCTCTTACCATAGTGCAGATTACAAATAAGAAAATTTGTGTGGAGACAATTTGTCACAGGGGTCTCATCATTTGGCAAGGGAATTGAAGGTGAACGGAGGCATGATTGCTTAAGCCTTAGAATACTTTGATGTTGTTCAGCAGTTGGTGGCACACTGTTGTTGGACTCCAGGTATATATGAGCACCGTGATAGTGGACTTTCCCTTGCAGAGTTTTAGGCACTTAGAGATGCAGTTGGGGTAATGAAGAATAATTACCTACAACAATTATCAGATAGAGATCATCATCTCATGCTTAATGGTATATATTATGATGCTCTAAAGGGAAAGGAAGAGGAGGTTGATGAGCTCACCTATGAGCTTGAGGTCACCATAGACTCTTTGAAGAGCGCTCAAACAACCCTTCAAAAGTGAAAGTTACGGATAGATGAGCTTACTGTGGAGTTGAGCTTAGTGCAGACGTCATCTCCAACAGATACAGTTCCGATATCTATGATAGTTATTGGTGATAAGCTTACATCCATAGGTAGTGGTAAGGAGCACATTGAGGATGTGGCTGCATCCATTACATTTACAGGTGCAGGTGACATAGATGGGATGAATGCATTGGTTGAGAGTAGCAGAGAACCATATGTTACATCAGGTGTCTTTGAGGATAGTTCCATTACAGGTGATGCATAGTAGGTTATGGATAGCTCTTGTGATGAGGTGGTGGATTCTGTAGTTGTGTGATTGATCACAACACTATTCCATCTTTTTCATAAGAGATATGTAGGGCGTCACCTAGTGGGGAGATTGGATGCAGCTGATTTTGATCGACAACTTATTGAGCCACATAGATGGAGAGATCAGCTGAAGGTTACGGGAGAGAAGGTTGATTCAACCTCATCTCATTTTGATTGCACTCATAAGTATGTTGAGTACCTTCTTTGGGCAGCAAAATTTGAGGAGAGACGATATGGGGTCTCGGCTGGTACTCACATTCGTGATTTGTGTTTCATCAAGAGTGCTTTAGAGGAGATAAAATCAGAATATCTCCAATTGTTTCATGATAGAGAGTATGCTATTGGGTACACAGAGAGGGTTGGCAAAGTATCTACCCAATTAGCTATTCGGGATCAGAGACATGAGCCATCATCTGAATTGAAGTGATGAGAGAGATGAGGAGTGTGTTCCCCATAGCTATAACGGTCAACCATTGACAGAGGCAGGGGCATTTTATCTTGACTGCATAGTGAGGAGTGCTCATCACTTCTCCTTTAGTCCACACATTGATGACTTGATGACGTGTAGGTGTGGATTGGCTCGGGATTTTTACCATCCATGGTGGGATGAAGAGTTGCCATCTACAGAAGATGGAACTAGAGATTGCAGGTGTCTGACTTAGTTATATTCAGAGGATTACTTGCAGGGTCAAAGATTGGATTACCATCATGTTGATGTGTATCGGACAGAGTTTGCAACTTCTTTGACTCAAAAATTTCCATTGGAGACATGGCTTTAGAGAGGTTGCAGTGTTAGTAGGCATGATGGCTTGATTAGTATTTACTGTGGTGATGGAGGAGAGTTATATTATTTCCTCGACTTGAGAAGAGCTACTCCATATCTTCTAGCACCTATGCAGGATAGTCAACACATCCATAGGAGTTTTGCAGAGGATGAAGGGGGATGTTGTGGTGTAGACATGTTTGGATATTCTTACCTCCTCATGACTGATGGATGTGAGTTTCGGTTGTATTGGGGTCCAAGTGGTGATAGGGTTGGTATTGAAGTTTGGATGGATCTCGGTATGATGCTTCACTATTCTCAGCATTGTGAAGTTGATATCAGAGTAGTCAGTGGAAGTCGGTGGGTGATATGCATGGCAGACTTCCATTTTGGGTTTGGGATCCATGGATATTTTGTTGGGCACTCTACAGATTGCTATGGGATCCTTCTTGTGCATCATGATTCCAGTCAAAGTTTATTGACGAGTGTTACAGCGTGTACATTGTGTGGATTGTATACAGTTTTACCTTTGATTCACATGTATAGGAGCTGATTTCGATGCACAAATCTTGTGCGCATGAGTTGGACAGTTGGTATGATGTTTATCTTTGCGCAGTTGTACTTATGTTGGTGTTGCTAGAGTTGTTTAGCGATTTGAGGGTCATTCTAGAGTTCTTCCCTTTGGCCTCTGATGGAGTGGTGTTTTATATTCATTTGCGATTGCTTGAGGACAAGCAATTTCAGGGAGGGCAGACTATAATGTCCCCTTTTTGAGTGTGCATCAGAGTTTGGTGGTTTAGTCTATCATCGGGTCCTTGTAGGTTAATAATGGTGTTTAGAGGGCCTAGTGTTGGAGTTAGCTTGCTCCTCAGTTGGCAGTTGGCAGTGTTTTTTATCTTCAGATCTTTAGCTTGTTCAAAGGTTATGATATTCAGGGTGTTTCGGCTCCATTTTTATATACTTACTATTTATAGTAAGTCAGTGTGTTGATAGAGGCCAACTTTACTATTTATAGTAAGGCATCCTGGTTAGTAGTGAATGCAGTGGGCTACCTCCTGGTGAAGTCAGAATTGATTTACGATGATTAATGATATTATAATTATTATTAAAGTTATACTTTAATAATAATTAATTATTTAGTGCATACCTTTAATGAATTAAGTGGACTTTATTTAAAAGGGGGATTAAATGCTTTTAAAAAGTATACTTTATAAAAAGTGTTAAAGTGTTATTTTAAAGGGGAGATATAAGTGAATAATAAAGTTTACTTTATTATTATAAAGTTGTGCACCAAAAAGGAGGGAAAAGAAAATGAAATTAAAGTAAATTAAATGAGATGAAGTCAAATGCAAATTGAATATTATAAAAGGGGATTTTTGGAATTCGTTTCATTATGATTGGTCATTTTCTCTCAACTTGGCTTTGTGCTTTGGCGTTGGAGGTGAAACCTAGGGTTTTTGCTGTAATGTCAATTTTGGAGAACATGGCCTCTTTTCGATTGTGCTTCCTACATGTGAGAAAGATCACCCGAGGGTTGCAGTTAATTGGTGGCTTCACACGAAGGTCACATCTGAGCTTCATTGGAGAAGAATTTCAGAAGTTTACAAGGGTTTGAATGTAATATTAGAATAATGCAAATATATTGATCATTATTTTAAGAGCAAAGAGAACTTAAGGAGAACTTCAATAAATAGTTGGTTGCTAGGCAAGGGTTTTGGAAATTTAATTGAATGTAGCTTTACACTAGGCATGGGAATTGGTGATAGTGATCATTGCCGGAGTTTTATTATCATTGTTGCTGTTATATTGCTGCAAACTTTATACTTCATTCTGGCACCCATTTTTCAGAGGGTTTCAAGGCATATCTTACCTGTAAGTTCATGAATTGCTCCTAGGATTTTCGGGTATTGTTGTTTTAGATAATATGGGGTATTTTATGAATTGGGTTGTCGATATTTTGTGAAAATACTGAGTATCTAATCTGTTATAAAAATCTGGAATTTTCAGCTATGTATTCTCTATGTAATGTTCAGTTTTTGAGTTGAAATTATTATTGCAGTATCTTCTATTTCACTGCATTATATTGTTGTATCAAACATTGCAAATATATCAAAAACATAAAAACCACAAGCAAACAAATAGGCAGAATTTCAAAATTAAATATCCTACTAGTGGTGGGATATTACAGTTTCAAACCTGATACAGTTCTTATGGAGTCATTCGATGAGGTATAATTGATCTTACATTGTTGGGGATATCTTGTTTCAAGTTGGGTTTCATGTGGAGGTTGCTAACTTCATATCTTTGTCATATTTGGTAGCCCTACAATAGAGTTGTAACTGTTATTATCATTTTGTATTGAGCTCCGATTGTAACACCGACTCGGTAGTACCATTAAGTGAATTAGCTCTCATTGGATTTGCTACTTACCCTATTGAATAAGTGGTTATGTTTCTCACCCTATTGAGTAAGTGGCATCTTTCATTATCAACTAAATAAGTGGCTTTCTTGCACTGACCCCACTGCATAAGTTGTTCTTGATTTGCACTCATTGCTGAAAAGCGGAAGAGTTGTGAGTTGTTTACTTTCAGTTTGTACCACTAAGTAAGTGGAAGTTTATTACTCACCCCATTGAACAAGTGGTTACTTTCCAGCATTGCAATGTAAACCTTGCCACCGTATGCTCTCACCTTGCCCACATCGGGATTTGGGTGATCAAAAAGTGGAATGCAGATGATTTCAATTGATCATCTTTGGTTATATTTCTAACGCTATCGAGTTGCAAAAATTGAAAATTTTGGGGTGGTTTACTATACATACCAGGTTTCCAAGGTTTTATTTGTAATTCTAAGATTCTTATACTTATACATCTTTTTATAACTATTTTTTTTAAGTCCCTAACTTAGGCCCTTAGTCTCCTCCCTGCGTCCCCCCATCAGGAAACTCCGTGGAACTATGCAAAAAACAAACCCTAATTTTGGTCATGCCAAATACAATATTTATGCTATTTGTGCCATATCCATGTTGCAATTGTTAAAAAATAAAAATGATGCTTTTTTTAGATGAAACCTTAAATTGGGTTCCTTGACCTCTCAAGTTCATTTCTAGTAGCAAATTCTTTTTAGAAATTTCTTCTTGAATTCCATTACATCTAGGATAACTTTATTTTCCCTCTTTGCTGTCAACATTTATCTTGCTTACATTTCTATCTGATTATTGAACCAAAAAAATTTCTTCTCAAATCCATGCAACGCCTTAGGAAAATCTATCATGGACACTTCATATGAATTATGAATAAATTTAGGTCAATGATATCTGCATGAATGTCTTTTTCATTAGATTGACACTTGCAATATTTATGAAGTAGGAAATGTGATTTCATTTAAATTAATTTTCTTCACTGATTATTTGTTGCATACTTGATCAGGTTGTACTAGGGTGTGATTTACGAGAGGAAGGAAAGCCCCATGTTTGCTTGGATGATGCAATTGCTGCAATGAGACTAACTCTTGCCAAATTAGAACTTGGACTAAATGATCCTATTGACATGGGAGAGAGTGAGGTGTGGAATTAAGATTTTTTCAGTTAGAGGTTCTATTGCTAAAACAAAGTGTTTACATATATGCTTTACTTGAAGTATCATTATATTTTAGCAGTTAGCTACCTCTCTATTGGAAATGACAAAATGTAGGTAAGTGAAGCAGACTTGTTGAAGCTGTATATTCATAAAATACCAGGCTGTATTTCCATGGAAGACCTTGCGAATCTATTTCCAAAAGAGTATTCGGTTGAAATTCAGGTTTGCTGAAATATTTTTTCTAACAATTTGCATGATTCATTTAAGTTCCCCTAAATATTTTAAGTGCATTTGAGGTTTAGAAATTTATTAGATGCAGTATGTGTCCAGGAATTCTCTCGTATCAAGAACAAACCTAGTACTACATTTGCCATTTTCAAGTCTTCTGAAGATGCAAATGGAGCATTTGAAAATTTAAATGGGGTACTTGAAAAGGTAATTTCCTGCATAAAAGATATTTCATCAGTCTCGTATTTTGCAAATAATATTTTCACACTTTTCCTTCAATTTTTTTGCTGTCAATCCAGTATTTTTATTTAATTTACTCTACAATATCTTGGGAAGCTGATTGTAAATAGAAAAAATATTAACATATATTTTACACATAGAATGCATTGAAATGACCATGTTGAATGGAATACACAATGGGTTTATATTTCCTAAATTATTTTAAGAAGAAATGAGTACAATTTCATGGTTCCAACTTTTAAGATCTGACTTGGTGAAACATGAAGGTTCATTGATAAATGACATATGGCCTTACATTGCTATGCCGTATGCCATTAATATTCACAAAAGTAATATTATTCCAAATATTCCTATGACATATCCTGAGATGTCTTCAAATAGTTTATGTTCATTCATTACAGGGTACCTTTATTTGTATCTTACTATTTTTATGAAGGCATGATGATGATGTTTGCAGCAATAAACAAATTTCTCAGCATTTCTTAAGCTTCATGCTTTTCATAATTGAAGGGGCATATATTTAGCAGAACTGAGCACATATTTGTAAACAATTGTTTGGTTTGAATGCTATCTTGTGTCATTTAACAAGATTGTACTATATTCAGTAGTAGTACATTTGAGTCTTATAAAGGTTTTCTGGTAAGAATCATTTATTTCATAACATCTGTATTTGGTGGACCATAATATCAAAATTAATGAAGGTTGACCATGTAATTAGGGGTGCCAACAATTATAAAAACTGAGCTCAATACCTGAAAATGTCACTGAACTCATGGTGTTGAGATTTGGACTTGGCAAAAATTTTGCAAAAACTTGGCAAGCAGATTTTTGTCTTTGGAGTTGAATTTGGTGCCAAAACTCAATGAAGACTTGGCAAAGTTTAAAAATCCATGAAAAATATTGAATTTTAGGTAAAACCTTATTCTATTGTATCTCATATTAAAATAACTTCAAATAGATGTAAAAGCTAATCAATTAGATCTACAATTCACATGCATACAACAAAATAAGTAAGAAATGCCACAAAATTCAAACTTAAATGCTAAAACAAAAGAAAAATTGCTTTGATATATTTAATATTGTTTTTTGTTCACATAATGAATTTAGAAATCCATTTACATGAGATTAACAAAACAAATATAGAAAAATTGTATACAAGCTGTTGGACGCTACACCTCTTTGCATATGTCAAAGAAGTAGCTACAGCCATTCTATTTGCAGAAGTGGTAGCAACAACATCTTGGATGACTTCGTTGTTTCTAGTTGTAAGGGCTCACACCTCCTCTCCCATCGCTACAAGCTATGCCCCCTGATTAGTTTGATCAATTCATGTATGGTCCTCTTTTGTGAAAATGAGGCCATTTGTAATGTCCCCAATTTTTTAGTTATTTTGGTTTGCAAGCTTTTGTCCAGCACTTGTTTTGACTGAAATAGCTTGGTGTTTGATGAGGGGAACTCCAAGGTTCTTTGGAGCATGCAGGTTGTGTGTTGCAAGATTTTGTTTTTGGCAATGAGCTCAGTTGGTCTTGAGGACTCTTATGACACTTTCCGAAGTAAATTTTGGCTTTTGGTGTGTTCTCCAAGATTCTTGGAGAAATCATCTATTTATAGAAAGTCACTTGATCGATCCTAATTATCATTACTCGTCATTATTATCATTCCAGTATAGTCATATTTTGATTTTGATGTTCGGTGGTTTTTGCCATAGTTGGAAAACTCGGACTCGGCGCGGACTCAACAACCCAAAAATATGACTCGGACTCCAGACTCGGCACAGACTCGGGAAAAAACTTGGCTAGGACTCAACAAAAAAAAAACCGTAGTTTTACAAAAAAAGAAGAAGAAATTAATGCATTTAGAGAACATAAGAGCCTAATTTGATTATCAAACACTCACAATTCAAAGATTACACATGTCATATGATCATCAAACACTCAATAATTGAAATTTCATCATTCATAGTCATATAGATACTCATAGTTTCAATGTATAACAGCATCATAAGTTTATAAATGTTTACATATAATCATATGCCAAAAAGAGGAAAACATTAACAATCAAATATAATCTATATCTTCCTCTTTCCCCTCCCAATGGTACTCAATTTTGAAGGCCTAGAACTAGTCGGTGCTCGTGCTATAGTATCCAAATGAGGAGATTGAGCAGTGGTTTCTTGATCTTCAAATGTGTCTTCATCCTCCTCCATGACATCCAATCTTGCTACTTCTTCTGTTGCTGCTCTCTCTAATTCAACAAGATCCTCATCAGTAAGGAAGATTGTTGGAAATATTGTCATTGATGTCAAAGTAAAAGGATGAAGTCATTGATGTCAAATGTATGGACAAGATGAGAAAAAGAGTTGTTGTGAAGTTGTAATGGTTCAAGTCAGAAACCCATCTTCTTGTGTGGGCTTAGGGTGAGATTGTTCATCACAAAAGCAGATTGAAGGTGTGGGAGATTGCAGATCTGATTGAAGACATTTGCTTCATCCATCAAGTCAAGGTTGGTGCCTTGCGTTAGGGGTTGATGCTCCTTATAGATTGGTTCCTACCAAAATTGTAGAGTTTTGGGTGTCCCTTGTAGATTGCAGCCTACTAAATCATCTCTCTTGCAAGTCAAGTAGGTTGGTGCCTACTTCATTTAAAAAAAAATTATTATTATTTCAATAAAGTTGTATCAACTTGTGTAAATTGGTTCATATCATTAAGTTGATGTTGATGAAAGTTTAAGTTTGTGTAGAAAGTTAAAAAGGTGAAAAATTTGTATTGATTTACTGATTCACCCCCCCCTCTCAGTAAATCTTTTGTGATCTTCAATTGGTATTAGAGCAAGGTCCTTCTTGAAAGCCTAACCGCTTGAAGGAGATCCTTAAGAGCACATATGGCAGATCATAACAATACAGTGAAAGCACCCATCTTTGATGGGACTAATTATGCATTTTGTAGTATTAAGATGGAAGCATATTTGAATGCACTTGGGTTTGATGTGTGGCAATCAGTTGTTGATGGATATACACCTCCATCAACCCCTCCAACGGATCAAGCCGGAAAGAAGAAAAGTGAGAATAATGCAAAAGCCAAGCATGCTCTTCTTTGCAGCCTAACGGATTCCGAATTCACAAAAGTCATGCTTTGCAAATCTGCAAAAGAGATATGGGACAAACTTCAAAACATCTATGAAGGAGATGCAAAAGTAAAGAAAGCAAAGTTGCAAACCCATCGAAGGAAGTTAGAAACTCTCAAGATGGAAGATGATGAAGATATTGCTTCATATTTTCTTCGTGTTGATGAAACGGTGAATATCATGAGAGGACTTGGTGAAGAAATTGGTGATGCCTTTATTGTTGATAAGATTCTAAGATCTCTTTCTACAAAATTTGAGGCAAAAGTCGCAGCACTGGAAGAATTAACAAACTTGGATAAGCTATCAAAAGATGAATTACATGGGATCCTTGCTGCCTATGAGATGAGGATTGAAGGAAGATTACCACAAAAGGAAGTCTCATTCAAAGCATCCAAAAAGGGCAAGAACAAGTATGAAGAAGAAAGTGAAAAATCAAGTGATGAAGTAGAGGCTCATTTCATGAGGAAGCTTAAAAAGGGAAGAGGAAAGTACAAAGGGAAATATCCTTTTAAATGTTTCAATTGTAGAGAAGTTGGACATTATGCTTCTAGTTGTCCTCAAAGTGATAGCAACTCAAGTGATACTAGCAAGGATGAAGAAGAGATATACACAAAGAAAAAGGAAAACTAAAAGAAAAATCCTAAGCACAAGTCAAAGAGGAAAGTCCAAAAGCACAAAACGAGTTTCTACTCAAAGAAAGATAGCAGCACTTCTGAAGAACAAAGTGAAGGTTGCTCAAGCAATGGTGAAGAAGAAATATTGTTCATTGCTGAATATGAAGAACGAGATGCTGATCAAGAATGTAATGAAGAAGAAGAAGTTGATCAAGATTGCAATGAAGAAGAAGAAACGGATCTTGAGGAAGAACTTCATTATGCATATAAGAAAAATGAAGAATTGAAGAAGAGGGTTACCAAGCATAAACTAAAAACCAAGGAGTTAACTAAAAGTTTGGAGGAATTAAACAAAATAATTGAAGATTTAAGGGCTTAACTTGTAGAGGCTGAACAAGTTGAAAATGAATTAAAGAATAAGTTAAGTGCAAAAGAGAGAGATTGTGACAAGTTGGAACAAGAAGTTGTCATGTTGAAAAATGAATTGAATAAGCCAAAGGAGAAATGTACAAAGTGTGATGAGAATGTTACAAGTTTCAAGGAAAATGAAAGAAGATTTAATTTTAGGCAGTTTTATTCTTTCTATGGATATTGCTATTCATGCAACTATTTTGGTCACAAAGCAAGAAATTGCAGATTTCAAGCAAGAAATGGTTCAAGCTTCACTAGGAGAGATTATAATTCATTTAGTCATGATGTTATGTGTTTCAAGTGTAATAACTTTGGACACATAGCACGTTTTTGTAGATGTGATTTTATGGAAGCACCTTTACAAGATATGAAGAAGAACACCATGGAAAAGGAGAGAAAGCTTATAAAAGTTTGGAGAAAGAAGATAGATACAAGAAATGAAGAATCCAATGCAAATTCCATATGCCTTTTCTAAGAGGAAGCATGAATTTAGGGGGAGCAAAGTTGAACATTATCTTTCAGCTCCCTGGAGGAGATGACTGAAAAATGAAGTACCTCAAAATGTTGAAGGGAAATCTACTTATGGTTTGATATCTAATGAAGATGATGAATTGGTCTCTATTGTTGGAAATTGTATTGATGTCAAAATGAAGAAGTTTCCATGAAGAAAATCATTTTAGAAGACAAGCAATGAAAAGAGAAAGATGAGAAATAGTAAATGGGAGCATACATTCAGGGGGGGCTATACACAATATCTTGTAGCTCCATGGATCAGAAAAAGACATTGTTGGAAGTCCCTTTGCCATTGATGTCAAAGGGGGAGAGAAGTAGAATGGGGGAGAGTTAGTAGAGATGACAAAAGATATGTTGCCATCAATGACAAAGGGGGAGATTGTTGGAAATGTTGTCATTGATGTCAAAGTAAAAGGATGAAGTCATTGATGCCAAATGTATGGACAAGATTGAGAAAAAGAGTGGTTGTGAAGTTGTAATGGTTCAAGTCAAAAACCCATCCTCTTGTGTGGGCTTAGGGTGAGATTGTTCATCACAAAAGCAGATTGAAGGTGTGGGAGATTGCAGATCTGATTGAAGACATTTGCTTCATCCATCAAGTCAAGGTTGGTGCCTTGCATTAGGGGTTGATGCTCCTTGTAGGTTGGTGCCTACTAAAATTGTAGAGGTTTGGGTGTCCCTTGTAGATTGCAGCCTACTAAATCATCTCTCTTGTAAGTCAAGTAGGTTGGTGCCTACTTCATTTAAAAAAAAATTATTATTATTTCAGTAAAGTTGTATCAACTTGTGTAAATTGGTTCATATCATTAAGTTGATGTTGATGAAAGTTTAAGTTTGTGTAGAAAGTTAAAAAGGTGAAAAATTTGTATTGATTTACTGATTCACCCGCCCCCCCCATCCCCTCTCAGTAAATCTTTGTGCTCTTCAAAGATATCAGCCTCATCATTTTGTTCATCAATAGTCCATTCACCATATGGATCAATATCATCCAAGTCGATGGACTCATGTGAAACACCCTCCACCTTTCTTGTTCGAAGGCGAAGGTTGTACTGAACAAAAACTAAATCATTTAGGTGTTGCTGGGTCAACCTATTTCTCTTCTCTGTGTGAATGTTCTCAAATAAACTCCAATTACGTTCACACCTAGAAGCACTACATGGCTGCGACAAGACACAGATGGCTAGTTTTTGAAGATTTGGCATGCTAGCACCATAGTTCTCCCACCATAGATCTACAAAAACACATTTAAAAAATATAAGTATTAAGAAATAAGAACAAAGTAAAAAATGTATATGTAAGAATCAAGTTTCTAATTTCATTTTTTACCTAGTTGTTGTGTCCTCTCCTTTCAATTGCTTGTTGTGAGGAAAAGAGTCTCCCCTCTGCACCCTTGTAGACCTTGAATAGATAAAAGAAAAAGCAAATCAAATGTAGAAAATTCATAGATAGTCAAGACTCAACATTGCAAATTCATAAATAAGATGTAATAAATCTCACCTCCAACTCATCAAGCACCCTATCTCTCAGCTCACGATCAGGTACCATCCTATCAATGCATGTGACAAGACCTGACATGACCTCCTCATCCGCCTTAAATGTGTCTGAGAAGTAGAACTTCGGATTCAAGAAGTAGGCATAGGCATGTATCGGCTGGTGGAGTTGGTTTTTCCATCTTCGATCAATGATTTGCCAAATGATTTCATATTTCCTTTTGTTGCTGCCATAGTAACGTGATATGGCCTCTTTGGCCCTATCCATGGCCTCATAGATGAAAACCATTGGCACACCCTCTCCATCCACCATACGAAGAACCCTCACCAAAGGTTTTGTCACCTAAAAAAATGAAAACAAATGTTAAATTATAACAAAATTAACCCCTCAAAGAAAAAACAACAAATAGATTATCATGTATAATTTTTTTTTTGTGTTTGTTACTTACCCTGTTCAAGTCCTCTCCATTTTTGATGTATGTCTCATCAAAGCCTATGGCAGTAATCCTCTACCCTTCAGGTCTAGTGGAAAATGAGGACTCCCTCCAAGCATCAGACACAAACATTTGCTTGAGATGACCAATGGCACCAAGAATGCTTTGCAATGTGAGGAAGTGGCTAGCAAATCATGTCACTCCAAGTCGCACAAGGTCCTTGCCATTTGTGAATTTCCTCATCAAAGAAAGCACCCAAGTATGGTTGTAGATAAATTTTGTAACACTTTTTGCATCTTCAACCACACTTTTGACCCATGAAATCTTCCCAATGTCCTTTAGCAACAAGTCCAAGCAATGTGCAACATAGCGAGACCATGCAATTGTGGGATACCTCTCCGTAAGTAGTCTACCTGCAGCTACATATGCAGCTGCGTTGTTCGTGATAATTTGGACAACATTATCAACACCAACCTCCTGGATCACCCCATCTAATAAATTGCATAAAGTCTCAACATTTTTGACTTCATGGGAGGCATCTATTGAATTTAGGAACACCAATCCACCATTAGAGGCCACTAAAAAGTTTAGGAGAGTCCTATTTCGTCCATCTGTCCACCCATCAGATAAAATATTGCATCCTTTCTTCACCAAAATTTTTTTTGCTCATCAACTACAAGTTGTGTATTCTTTACGACTTCCTCTAGCAATGGCCCACTCAAATCTTTAGCTGTTGGGGTCTTAAACCCCTTTCCTGCAACTGTAAGGGCATTCACCAAACCTTCCCAATATGGGTTGCTCACCACTTTGAAAGGTAAATTATTGTAGTACCAAAAGTTTGTTGCTGCCATCCTAGCTTCATGATGCTTTTCCTTATTCCAACTGGTACCTTCAAGTGAAGATTGTGGTCCTGGAGCATTACGTGGAATAAAGTAATTTGGTCCTGATGAAGGACCCTGGCCAACACTAGCAGTAGAAAAAGGACCCTCAGGGCTCTCACCAAAAGATGAATGTGGATGACGGATGCTTGGACTTGGAGTACCATGCGGCATAGATGGTGTAGAAGGGGATCCACTCATCGTTGCTGCTAGTGCATCCTTTGTTTTTTGTTTTTCATCTTTTTTCATCTCATAATCAGCAAGAAGGGCTTTTATCTCTCTAATAATCTCAGGAGTCGACTTAGGGCATCCCTCCACATTTTGCCCAGGTATTCTTGCAAGGTGGTATTTTAATCTGTTTATTCCTCCTGTCATCCATTTGTTGCATTCGGTACATGTCACTTCACCCTTTTTATTTCCTGGTATTCCATACTTCCATGTAGGGTCTTTTCTCGTTCCCCTTGGGTTTGAAGATGACATTGCTGTTTGAAGTTCAACATGAAAAAAAAAAATCAGTAAGGGTTTGGTAAAAAATCAACAAATAAATGAGATTTAAACATTTGCAAAAAAATAGAATGCAAATCCAAGCTACAAATAGTAGGAATTAAGGTATGAAGGAAAATAGAAAAAAATTTGGCAGCATTTCCCCTTATTTTTCTTGTATTTTCTGATTTTGAATTCAAGAAAAAAGAAAGAAAGAATGGCTAAATCACTTACTTGGCTCTATTGTGATCTCCTTAGCTTGTCCTCTTGGCTTCTTTCAACCTCACTTCAACTTGCAGACCTGTATTTGGCAAAGTAGCATGTAAAAATGAAAGAAAAAACTCAAAAAAACATGGGTTTTATGTCTTTTTTGATGCCCAGCCGCGCAGGAGAGTCCTGGGTCGCTCGAGTCCTAAGGTCTGACTTGGGAGTCTTGACCTAGGACTCTCTTGGACTCGACTCCTGAGTCCTTGGCGAGTCGACTCGTCTTGAGTCCTGAGGTCGGATTCGGGAGTCCCGACCCAAGATTCTCTTGGACTTGACTCTCGAGTCCGTGACGAGTCGACTCATCTCTCTCGCGGACTCTTGAGTCCGCAAGAGTCCTCCAACTATTGTTTTTGCAACTCGGGTGAATTGTTGAGCTTTAATTTAATCATTTCACTGAGGTTGCTTAATTCTATAAAATAGTTTTAAAAGCAACTTAGTGTAATAGCTCGTTGGAAAGGGAATCAAAAGTTTTAAATCATGGCTGCTTGAAAAAAAAGGGTTATTTTACTAAAAGTGAATTTAAAAATATATCTTTTGGAAAGCTCGACAGGAAAAAAGTATAAAGAAGATCTAGAGAGCTCATTTGGATAAGCAGATTATTTTATTTCCTCTTGCGAAACCCTTGTGGTTATGTGGGATTGAACTCTGTTCATTTCAGCCTTCTTGAGGATGAAGACCCTCTTGGAGAAGACTAGCCTTAGTAGTGAAAAATCCTCCTTGGTTAATAGTGTGTGAATCATTCAAAGTTGCAAGTTGTGCAAGAAAGGTTTTTGTTGGTAGATTTATCAAAAATCTACGGTGGTTTTGAATCTTGAAGACTTGGAGCAATTTCATTTAGAGATTGTATGTGTGTTGAATGTTGCTAGTTGAGATTGCTACAGTTGAGGGAAAGTATAATGAAGATTTGTGCCAAATATTATATTTGTGAGATTGTGACAAGAAGGGTTGAAGATTTTTAGAGTATTCAGTTGTGAGTTTATTTTGTATTTCTTTCATCCCTCTATGCTTGGTCGCTCCACTTCTTGGTGTTTTTATAAGACCGTTAAAACAAACTTGAGGGTCACTTATGTTTGAAGTGTTTTTTTGCTATAAAAAGAGCCAAAGATGAGGCGTCTTGGTGTAAGGAGGGCAAATGCTCTATTATAAGGCTGAAATATGGACTTTGGGCATTCATTGCTGTTATTTCTTGGTTATATATTAGTAAGTTGCATTTTGAAGGGAGTTTGGGGTTCCAATACATTTTATTTGGAGTAAGGTGAAGCTACAACTCCTTGATATTGTTGTTTGGAGGTGATTGAGGGTGAACCAATGTTCCATGGGGATGTGTCCCACCAAGCCCCTTCCTTTCCCCCCCCCCCCACCCCAAACAAAAAAAAACCTCATGTTTTCAAGATGAGGTCGACTTAGATACTTGGGGGAGATGTTCCCCTGTTGCCCCATAGTTGAAAAACTCACCAATTGTAAAAACTCGGCAAGCCCCGAAAATATGGTTCGGAAAAAACTCAGCAAAAGACTTGACAACTTAAAAATTTGCTTAAACTTCATTAAAAAAACATTTTTTTAGCAAAATTCAATGATAAGATGCATCCAATGAGTCAATAAAATGAGTACATAGAAGAAACAAGATGAGTCTAGTTATATTTGATTGATTTGAAAGAAAATTAAATACAAAATCGCATCCACATGTGGAATGCTCAATACGTTGATACTAATATTCTGAAACAAAATGAAAATAGCAAATTGTTTTTGTAAAACTGAAAGTAAATACAACATTAATATATTTCAGTTTTTACAAATTCACATCTTCCTCTTCCCATGTCTAGTTCTCACTACGAGGGTCTAGTCATAGGGCTTTGCTGTGGCTCCTCAACCTCCATCTTGGATGTAGATCCTACTACTGGTGGCACTGGCACTAGCAATGAATCCTCCTTAGGATCATCCTCAATGTCATCCAATGAGAATGCAAATCCACCCCCCTCCTCCATTGCCCGTCGCTCTAAGTCATAGATGTCATCCTTGAAAAACAATGGAGGCTGCTCATCTCACCTTGTCCAATCACTGTATGGATCTATCTCGTCCAAATCAATTGGATTATTTGATATTTCCTTAACCTTTTTTGTGTGCAGCCGAAGATTATATTGCACATAGATAAGGTTATTCAGGCAATTTTGAGCTAGTTTGTTCCTCTTCTTTGTGTGGATGGCCTCAAACAAGCTCCAATTGTGCTCACAATTGGACGAATTACAAGGCTGTGATAAGATACAAAGGCCAAATTTTTGGAGATGTGGGGTATTTCCACCCCAATTTGACCACCAAACATCTACAAAAAACAAATTAAGAGTTATAAACTTAGAAAGGAAAGTCAAAAGTTGAAAACATATTTTATCAACTTATCAATATTTGTAACTTGTAACTTTCAAATTTTATACCTGGTGGCTGATTGTGTATTGCTCTCTTTGCTAGGTCTGAAGAGAAGAGTGCACCCCTTTTCTCCCTATAACTTTGCAATTCATTAACAATGAGGTCTACCACCTTAACCTTGAGTGTCATCCTCTGAATGCAATTAGTGAGGCCCTCCATAACCTCTCTAGTAGGATTTGAGTAGGTGCCTAAATGGAAGAAATGAGGGTTCAAGAAGTACCCTTCTGCATGGATGGGTTGGTGGAGTTGATGGTTCCACCTCCTGTCAATAATTTCCCAAATGGGATCAAATTTGAGGCTGTATAATATTTTCTTATAGCCTCCTTGGCCCTATCCATGGTCTCATAAAGATATCCCATTGGGGTTTTATCCCCATCCACCAAGCGGAGAACTCTAACCAAGGGCTCCAACACCTACAATTTACAATATAAAAATGCAAAAAGTTTAGAGTTACAAATTTACAATGAAAGACATTAAAAAATATATTCAATTTGAATTCAAATTCAAAGTTTTCAAATTGAAGTTACCTTCACAATCTTTGCAGCCCTTTGTGCAAATTGGGTGTCAAAGACAATGCTTGCAACCTTTTCTTCTTCTGGCTTTGTCGAATAAGTTGAGTCCACCCATGGTTGACTCACAAACATTTGTTTTAAAGCCGTCAAATAACCAAGAATGCTTTGGAACGTTAAGAAAACTGTTGCAAACCTTGTGACACTTGATCTCACCAATTCTTTCCCATGGGTGTGCTCCCTCATCAAGTGAAGAATCCAAGGGTGATTGTAGATATATTTAGTGATCCTCTTCGCATCCTCTACAATTGGTGTGACCCAATCTAGTTTTCCCATGTCCTCCAAAAGAAGGTCAAGGACATGTGCTGCACAAGGTGTCCAAAAAAGTGAGTGGTGTCTATCTTGGAGGAGTCTTCATGCTGCCACATATCCTGCTGCATTATCAATTATGGTTTGCACAACATTTTCAATCCCCACCTCCATGCAAACTTCCTCCAACATGTTAGCCAAATTTTCTACATTTTTTACTATGTGGGAGGCATCAATTGATTTTAAGAACACCACCTCATCTTTGCATGCAACCAAGAAATTAATGATGGTACGGTTTTTTCCATCCGTCCATCCATCAGAAAGAATAGAGCAGCCATATTGTTTCCAATTTTTTTTCGTTCTTCGACTGTTGCCCTTGCCCTTTGAGTTGCATTAGTAAGCAACCTACAAGTACAAAGTGAAATTAAGCACACAATTTTAATTTGTAAACAAAAAAAATAGCTTAAATTCATCATAAATTAAACTTAAAAAAATAAATTAAAGAACATAAATTTATCAAAAAGATTAATCATTAAATTAACTAACCTGCCGCCCAAGTTTGAGCGAGAAGGTTGGTGCAGGAGCACCTTGGCCACTTCATGCTTCCATGGAGGAATCTTGAAATTTGGTTAAATTTTGGTGTTTCAATAATGTAATAATGTCATAAAGGTCATTTTGTCATATGTTCAAGCACTAGGTGGGGTCATTGTTTAAGTTTTGTATCAATTTTGTAAAGATGTAAAATTTGTCCTAAAAAAATGTAAAGATGCAAAGTTGTAAATGTTGCAAAAATGCAACATAGGGAAGTTGAAGAGTCTTAGGAGTTTAGTTACGCTTGGAGGCAGTTTGAAGTTGATGAGTTAGTTTGAAATAACTCTGTTATTATGCATTTCTACAAATTTCTTATGTTTTCTGTTTTGGTACGGATGTGTATGGACAGACAAGCATGCCTAAATGGTTGTAAGTGAGAATAAAATCAATCACCTTCCATTTGATCTTTGTTTCATGCATTTTGGTTAACATTTGAATCAGATATTGCAATTTTCCATTAAACTGTCAAAACCCTCTATTACAGTAACAGTGGACATTCTAAATTATATTTTACCAAAACTAATCGGTGAAATCTCCTATAAATTGGTGTAAGGAGTTTTTGATGTATTTTGAAAGATTCCTAAGTTTCAGAGCCTGTGTGTAAGGTCTCGGGCTGGTTTGACGAAGCCCTAGGTCTGAAACTTGTGTTAATTTTGAAAATAACAGTCTACAGTGAGGGTTTTGGGAGTTTTGAGTTGTGGTAAACATTTTTCATGAGTTATTCTGTTTTGTAAGGGTGTTTGGGAATAGGTGAATCTATTTCAAGATAGGGATTGGCATATTTAGAAGTTTTTGGAGATTATTTAATGACTGTCCTGTTTGGACAGAGTTGCACAGTCCTATTTTGCAGACAGTAAATACGGTTTAGGGATGGAGTTTGATAAGAAGGATTGAGTAAAGTGTGGGAGAGGGTTTAATGCAGAGGTATTTGAATATGCTTGAAGCATCCATAAAGGAGAATGGGCCAGGAGTTTAGAATTGGTTTGAGTATGTGGCCTCAAAGGGCCTAGTTTGCTGTTAGGACAGTATGTCTTGAGAAGTTTTCATATTTAAGGAGTCAAGGTAGGAGAATGAGTTTGATTTTGTCTCTATGATGTTGTCTAAGGAGTATTTGAAGAATCTATAAGAAGTTTCATGCCTAGTCTTTGTTTGGTGTGTTGAAATCAAGGGTTTTGTGAAAGGTAAAGAGTCCTAATTGAATGGACATGAAAGAATTGGTTGAATTTTGTTAAGTTGAGATTGTGAGAGTGATTTTCTTTCTCTAGCATGCCACCAAAGGCGCCTTGTAGCCTTTTCCTGCAACTGTCAATGCGATAACCAAATTGTGTCAGTAAGGAGAACTCGCCACATTGAAAGGGATATTGTTAAAATACCAAAAATCCGCACAAGCAATGTCTGCTTGCTCATGCACTTTTCTATTCCACCTAGTTGCCTCTAAGGAAGGTTGTACACGAAGGTGTGTTTCTAGGCACAAAAAAATCATGCATGCGTGTAGGTCTTGCGGCTGCCCTTGGTGCTCTACTAGAGGTAGATGAAGGGATGGAGGTGGTGGTGGGTTTCCTTCGCACATGTGGACCATGAAGAGAGCCCACTATGCCTCGAGTAACATCATCATCCAACTCAAGGTTGACTGGAGCACCTTGAGAAGAGGCTATGGCTGCTTGCATTGCTGCTTTTTGCCTTCTCTCTTTGCACTTTTTTTTCTTCTATAGCTGCAAGTATGGCATTCATTTATTTTTTAATTTCTTCTATGGTTTTAGGACAAGCCTTAGCATCACGTTGAGGGATGCTTGCAAGGTGGTATTTGAGGCGATTAATGCCTCCACGATATACTTTTTCACGTCTAATGCAAAATACTGTGCCAGGTACGGGTCCTAGATAAGCATATTTCCAGGCAGGATCTCTAGCTCCTGGAGGACGAGTGCCTACAAATCCCCCAGGCATGGATGGGGCAGAGCCCGAGGCAGAAGCAAATTCAAAAGCCATTATCAATTAACCTACACAAAGTGAAAGCACAACTTGTTAGTTTTTTGATAGAAAATTTAAAAACAATTAAATTAGATTAAATCAAAAGAGATTACTTTAAATTACTAAAAATCTAAACTAATCTATAAGATTCTAAACATTTTCATAACAAAAAAATTGGATTTAAAAATAAAAATAAAAATTAGGGTTTCAAAAAAATGTGAAAAAATGTAAAAATCTGAAAATTACTTCAAACTAGTAAAAAATTAAGCTAATCTAAGATTGTAAACATGTTATTCAACAAAAAAGAGGATTCAAAATAAAAAATATTAGGGTTTGAATTTTTTTTCAAAAAAGTGAAAAACTCAGCAAAATATGTAAAAAAATTAGAAAAATTCATCAAAAAGTTTTGTTTTGATGAATCTAAATCTTGTTTTGATGAATATAAATGTATTTAAGTCTTTTTCACACTACATTTATGATGATTTTTAAACATAGAATCAACAAGAATGAAGAAAAAATTAAAAAAAAAAGAAAGAATAAGAAAAATCAGAAAACCTACTTGGAAATCCAATTTGCCTTCGAAATTCGATGTAAATACCCTTCAAATCTCGTCTCCTCGATGCAAAATCGCTATAAATAGGTGCACAATGCTTTGGAGAGGTTTTTTGCTAGGTGAGAGCACACAAATGAATGAAAAAAATGACTCAAAATGCCTTTTTGTTAGCCGCCTAAGCGTTTTCCAAATCGCGCGGGTTTTTTTTCAAAAAACTTGCCAAAAGTACTACGAGTTTTTTCAAAAAACTCAGCGAGAGTTTTTGGCATACAAGTGCTTGAAAAACTCGGCGCCGAAAAAACTCACGAGTTTTATTTTACTCGCCGGGTTTTTCGCGACTCTTGCAACTATGCCCACCACCAGTGTTGTCGTCTCCAAGACATAACTAGGACGTCAAGGATGCCAAGGCAGCTTTGAGATATCCGGGGGACTCCTAGGAGTCTCTCGACTGTGTCAAGGACGTCTAGGAATCTCTTGCAGCTAGACAAGCAAAAAGCAATTGTAAAAAAAAAGTTGAAATTTTCTTTGAACTCCATGCCCAAGGTCAAACTCTAACTGCCTCCTATCCTTTTCAATTCACTAAAGCAAATCAACAAGAAGCTAATAGTGAGTGTGAGAGTGAAAACTACAAGTGTAAGGCTAAAGAGTGAGAATGAAGAGCAAGAGGGTTGAGGAGCAAGAAGAAGAGCAAGAAGAGGAGTGATTGCAAGTTAATGTTCACTTCAATATTCAAATGTTTAAAACTAGTTTGCCAAAGTTTCATTTTTTAGTCTTATATGTCTTTTTGTAACTATTTTTCAAGTACTGTATGTATTTCAGCGTGGACCCCCCACTATCCCCAAACTTAGGCCCTTGGTTCCCTTGTCCCCAAAACCTATCTCCACATCCCCGCGTCCCCCTATTAGGAAACTCCGTGGAACTATGGTGTGAACAGGTTTGATTCCTTCATATATTCATCTACAACACTCTGATATTAAGTTACAGCAGCATACATTTCCATGACAGCGGTATAATATCAATATGGGGCATCAATAATTAACATTGTAACACTGCTGTTGAAAATAGAACTTTGTAACAGCAAGCATATTATTTGACAAACAATATATTATTGGAGTTTGATGTCAAATTGTTGTTATTTGTTAATTCTTTAATGCATGAAAAGTGTTTGTTGAAATGTCTGATATTTCTATGCATTGTGGATTTACTATTTGAACAAAAATTGTCTCAAATTGCATTATGAATGATCCCATACCAAAACACATTGCCATCACTATGCAAAGTGTTCGACGAAAAACCTCCATAGAAGTTAGGAATCTTTGTGGGTATTGGGAAAAAATTGGTTTCAATTCTAGGGTGGTCGCTAAACTATCCTCAGTGATCCTCTTTGATACAGGTTCATACTCTAAGTCCATAGGGGCTAATTCTTCATTTGTAGCAAAAATATTCTTCTTGTGAAGCTGCATGTTGCAATGCACAAATACAAGGTCATTATACCTTTGCATTGACAACTTGTGCTTTTGGAGTGTATGTCCTCAAATATTTTCCAATTGCATTCACAACTTAAAGTGCTCTGCATGATTGACTCAACAGTTAGATGTTAATTCTTTAAAGGTTTGGTGCCTTGGCATTGAAATTTTCCCACTATTTATCTCTAACTATATTATTAAAACATTTTAAGATGGCCTAGTGTTTGTTTGTAGATATTTGTTATGAACCTGCAAGATAAAATAAACACTTAGAAATATGCATAAATGAGAAACAAAATGCTTTTTATTATCTTTGTAGTGCCACTTCGAGAGGGCAACCTCTCAATAGAGCATACACTCCAATTATAACTATCCAAGATACCTTTCAATTGGGAAGTCATTACAATATATACAGTCTTGCCAAAGACAACTCCTACAATCCCATGCATGTGGAATATTTAGTTTATTCTAACTAGTGGGATGACTTACAAAGCATATGCATCCATCTTCATTTAATATTATCTATGGATGATTTATAAAGCTTGTGTGCCTATTAATATTAGCTGCCATTTAGTAGAATGGGCTCATCATATTGCCTCATCCTTCAAAAGAAATTGTCGTAGAAGTTGGAGATGAGGAAACTTGGAAAGAATGCTGGTGGTTTTCCATGTGGCATCTTCAAGTTGCAAACCCTTCGATTGGACTAAAAGTTCCTCGATAGAATGATTGTGAAGATGCTTGGTGCATTTGTCCTATATTACCTCAAGTTCTAAAATTATGGATCCCTCCTCATCTAATGCAAGGAGATCTGTTAGAATTCGAGAAATAGTCCCAATCACTTTCTTGACAAGAGACATGGAAAAATTGGGTGGATCTTAGAAGGTGGGAGTGCCAACTTGTATGCCACCTTATTGATGTGTTGGAGCACCTAATAGGGACCATAAAATTTGGGACCCAACTTATGACCTCGCTTGTCCTGTAATGAAAGTTGCTTGTAGGGTTGGAGGCATAGAAAACCCAATAACTAATGTCAGAGGTATGTTTTGTTAGATGTTGATCCACTTTTCATTTTATGTGATTTTGGGCTAATGTTAGATTGGCCTTAAGGAGTTGAGAGATGTCCTCATGTTTTGCTAGAATATTGTCAATTGCCCCAACTTTCAAAGAACCTAAAACATAAGTATAGGGGGGGTGAGGGAGTACCATAGAGGGCCTCATAGGGCGGGGGTTGGGGGCGTCATTTTGGAAACAGTATGGTAAGTGATATTTTACCACCACTTAGCTAGAGGCAAGTGAGTCCCAAGTCATTTGTTAACAATCTCACTTTGACCTTTAGTTTGAGGATGATAAGTCGAACTCATGTTTAAGCTAGTGCCTGCAACTTAAACAACTCTTGTCACAATTTCCTGGTAAAAGCTAGATCATTATCACTAACAATAGAGCGAGGCATCCCATGGAGTTTGAAGACAAATGTCATGTCCCCTTCTTAAGTGTAAGTTTACTAATGACACTTGGTCTTTTTTCTTAATTTTTCCTATAAGTTAAATAATTAAATTAAGTTGTTGAAAAGTAAAAATTAAAAGACAACTTACAATTTATATTTAATTATTTAAAAAATTGTTTTAAGTGTTGCCAGTCCAATGATGTGAAAAGGTGTTTAAATTGGACAGTTAATTATATTTTTTAAAAACTTAGAGGAATATTTATCAAAAAGAAAATAATATTATTTTATTTCCTCAAGTAAGTTATGAATAGGAAATATGTTTTTGAAAAGGTTCATCGCACTTTTTGAAACAATTTCATTTTCTCAAGAATGAACTTGCAATTTCTTCTCTTTTGAGAACGAAAACCTTCTAAATTTGTGAAGCTTTGAGGATGAAAACCCTCCTAGCTTTTAGTGCATTTCCATTTAGGGATTTATAATGTGCTTCAGCCAACAAGTTTTTGATATCTACTTTTTGAGTGTAGATTTGATGGTTTCTAGTTTTTGATGTGAGATTCGCTTGTGGTTTCTAGTATTTAGTTTGTGATTTCAAGAATGATTATTAGTTTTGGTTTGAGGTGATATTCACAATATTGTTGCTATGTTTTCTATGTTTGGTGAAGTTAATATTGCTGCAGGCCATACCTTTCTGCTAGACTGTGCAAACTCCAATGTTAAATATATCTTGCTAACCATTGTTAAACTTGGCGTTGGGGTTGGTGTTAATAAATTGCTTTCAAATGATTGCAAGATAAGGACAAAGACTCTGCAATAATCCTTAGATTCTTTCAGGCCATATCATTCCTCCTACAGGTTGTATTCCTTTGGGAGGTCTCTAGGTTCAGGCACAAATCTCTGTGGGAGTACCAAACCTACTAGATTGATTACTTCTTTCAGCCTACCATAGATGCTGGAGGTGTTAATTGTTCTTTGGATACAATTGATTCATGTACAGATGGTGATAGATTGGTGAATTGTGAGACATTGTTCATCTTACAACTGAGACTCATTGACACCTTTACTTTCACTAATGGGTTTGGCTCAATCTCTTCTCAACATTAGGGATCTTCTCACATCCCTCTTCCATGGTACAAATCTCAAGGGCAAGCTCATATCACCAGTTATTCTTTTGTACAGCCACCATTTTGTAGATATGTATGTTAGGAGAGGTCCCATGTGGAATTAGTTGCCTCCTTGGATTGTCCAGCCCAATTCATTGAGCCTTGGGATTTACCCAATGAGTATTTGTAGACTTGGCATTGGTACTCCTACAGTGATAGAGGATAACATCATTTGCTTCTCCAACATAGTGCTTAACATTGACACCTAATGGTTTTGGTTCCCAATTGGGGTAGTCTCTTTTGTTTCTACTACTTTTTCTTTGTAGGGTTCTTCAGCCACTTTTCCCTTTATAATTGTACTAATTTGCATGTTACTCTTTTTAGTTTCAGCCCCATGTTTCAACTATTCTCACTTTTTCATTCTTTTTGCTTCATGACTTGGACTTTTGTCCCACTTTGTAGAAATCTCAAAAAAATGCATACATAATAACAATCCTAGAAATATGCAAAAATACTAGTCATAAATATTTTGGTATTTTTTTTTATATTTAATGCAAATACACAAATGCAACTTGAAATATACAAATTTGATACAACTTACAAATCTAATATACTACTTTGATACAAATGCAAATTTGAACACCACTAATGTTTCATAGTCACTTTGAACCTTGACCTACTTCTTGAGGTTTTCATCCCCAAGATGGTATGTTTGCCACTCTTAAAGTGTTTTGTCCCCAAATGCCACTAGTTGTTGTGACAATGCCACAAACTTAAGAATGAAGTTGATTTTTATTTTTTTTGTTTCCAAGTTTATGAAGTGCATTTTTACCCTTGGCGCATTCTATACTTCATGCTTTCCCCCATTTTTTATGTTCCTCGATCATAGGGAATCCATTCCTCAATTGATGATAGATAAATAACAAATCCATCCCTCAATCAATGACAATCCTAGATTGTTAAGACCAACTCTTCCACTTTATTCCATTATTTTAATTCACCTTAAGGGTCCTTAACTAAAAGAAACTATCTATTTTCTACTCTTATGCTGCTAGCTCACTCACTAAATGCAATGGATAAGAGAAGTGGACCCCACTTTACATTCATGTCAAAAGTCCCCAAATTTTCTTGTCCTGGAAATAAACCAGGGTTGGGTGACTCCCTTTGGTAATTGAAGACCTATTGGTGACACCTCAATCTCCACACATTGTAATGGTCTCCAATGCCAACAATTTAGAGGAAGGGAATGTATCAATCCACCCTACTTTTTTTTAAATTTTTTGCAATATAGAAATTCATATGCAATGCCTCCACACTTTTTGATCATCCAGATCTCAGAATGGGCAAGGTGAGAGCATACAGTGCTGCAACCACACACTATCTACGATGTATGCAAGAAGATGAAGGGCACAAGCTAACTAGAATATGCAGGTGGGTAAGCTGGCCTAATCAACATCTCTTCGGCAGACTACGTGAATGCAATGCAAGCTATTCAATGCGGACTACATTGTCAAGCATAATGTCTAAGCTTGACTCAGACCAAAATGGTTGATAATGCCAGCTTGTTCAATACCAAAATGGGCTGTATGATAATGCTATAATAATTGGCAATAAAATAACCAATCTGCAATATAAAATGCATACAAATGATAACCCTTTTGTGGTATTACCATCGGAAGCTTACAAAGTAATTAGGAAATGCATTGCAATATGACAAAGATTTAAGAAACTGCTGTAATCAACTGTAATTCAGGTCTGATCATAAATAAACTCTGCTGCAACACAATGAATTAGTTCATAAAATCATATAACAAGGGAATATAAGCTCACAATGTTCAATGGAACTTTGCAATGCCGAACAAAGATGAATATACGCTGATTAGAACACTGCTGTCACAAAAATCAGACTGATACACTGCTTATAACACACTAGAAACACCATCCAAACAACTGTAGTGTAACGAACCTTGCTCAATCTGACCTTAAACTCCTCAAATTGCAGCTTTGTAATTTTGTCAAACAATTTGTATGCAATGTTCTATGTTGTTGGTATGTGGTTTCAGTTTGTTGTTTGAAGCTTATGTTGAGTGCCAAATTGATTTAAATGCTTGAAAATAACTTCTACAATGCTTGTGCAAGTATCTAAGTGCAATGCAATTACTTTTTGTATTTTTAGATGCAAATAGATGAGAAACTACATGTATAAAATGCAGCTACAGCCAAGAGACATTTTGTCAAACACTTGGCATGCATACTATTAAACTAAGCACAAATGATATTTAATTGCCCAATAACAACTACAATTATGCAACTACTTATTTCTTCTTGATTTGCGATGACTGTTCAATACAATGCTGATTACAAAAGGCCAAGACTTTTGGCATTACACTTATGCAACCTTTACAATTTTCTGAGTACAAATGGCAGCCTTATATGCATAAAATGGAATGCAAGACAACATAGAAAGAACCTGGTTGAAGCGCCTATGAGTGAAGATGAAGAAGCAACCAATATAATATGAAAATGTGCTTCCTCTTGGACAAATCAAATCCTTCTCCAAAATCACCCCTGTTCTGGTCTGATTGCTAAAAATAAATATTTGGCAGCTTCTAAACCTCCTCTAAAGCATCTAAAATCATCTCCATAACCCAAGGAATAGTGTGCCCAAGCTTGCAAGTAAAATCGATGCAAATAGAGACCTCCAAGAGCAAAATCGACCCCTTCCAAAATGCTGATATGATGACTGGAAATTATTATCAGAATTATATATATAATGCAAATCGACCTCTACTAGCAAGAAGATGAAGCTATGTCCAACCAGAATGCTTCCCAATATTCTCCAATCGATTATTTCTCCAAAATTGGCCCTTGGCCACAATTTTGCCACAATGAGAAGTTTGAAGTAACTCCTCCAACAGCTGCAACCCTTCAGAAGATATTTCACTTCCTTAGTTATGCTATCAATGAGAGTTATCGTTCCCAAAGACACTATTCTGCAGAAAGCTCTAAGCTCCACAATGCTCATAAAATGTGATAACAAATGTTGGATGAGAACAATGACAGCCAACACCCTCTTTTTATATTTTTCTTTTCCGTCAATAGGGCGGCTTCTAGAAGCATCTTATTATTTTATTATTAATTTTATTTTATAATTTACATTTGCACTTTATAATAAAATAATAATTCATAACATAAAGTGCAAACATAACATCACCTTATAACATGAGGTTTCTAAAAATAGAAACATATCAATTAATCATTAGAACATCTCCATATGAATACTGAATCCCGAAAGAAGCCAACTGCCAACAAGGTATCTGCCAAGAAGACCCTCTAAACACTCTCCATTAGCCTACGAGGGCCACTGATAGGCTAATCACGTAGATGTATCAATGTCTAGCAAGAAGGGGACATTACATGTAGCCACTACCCCACTACCCGGATGCACACCAACACAACCAAACTGAAATGCTACTAAAAACAATCTTATTTCTCTTTAGAATCGATATAGATCAGACTAATAAGACATAATATACTGTTATAGGTCTGAAAAAGAGATTAATGCTGCTGGTACAGGAGGTACAGCCCACAAAAACCTCAAACATCCTCCTAGAACATGTTATAATCTTCAACAAAATTACATCACTAACATTTAGCAATCAAAACTTCCTTAAAATACATCAAATATTTTCATTTTACCAAATATGCAGAGAGAACTCAACTTGCAGCATCAATATGTCCTCAGGGTGAAATCACCATATCTAGTTAGGAGGGTTTTTGTCCCTGAAATTGGTATTCCAAGAGGGTTTTTGTAAAATCCCACCTTTATTTTTTCCAAAAACTTCACGACTTGCACCCATTAGCATTAGCCCAAAATGCAATGATAGACAATTGGAAGCAACCCTTCATTGTTTGATACGGTGTAAGGGGATCTGTATGTAATAATAATGTTGGAAGTAAACAAGTAAAGCTATTGGCGGAAAACCAACCAATAAAAGTAAAGCACTTGGCTTCAAAGCCAGCCACTTCCACTTTTCAGCGGGCTACAAGAAAGTAAACTAAAGTAAAGCACTTGGCGGCATAGCCAACCACTTCTACTTTTCAGCGGGCAACAAGAAGAAATATAGAAATTCAATCACTTATTTAGCGGGAGTGTGAAGTACAATAAGCAAAAGGCTCAACCACTTTCCAGTTGGAGCAAGTATCAAGCAAGAACAAGAGCATTCACCAATGGTAGTACTGATGGTGTTACAATGAGCTCGACATAATCAAATTCAGATTATTACATACTGCTGTTATAAGAGGTAAATGATAGAAATGAGAAAGTGAACACCCTCTCAAGAGGTTAGAATGTAAGTATGTAATCATCCCAACAAAATAGAATAAGTATACCTCAATGTAGGCCCAATGGAGGATAAGAGAAAGACAACTAGAAGCTGCAGCAGGTCTGATACACAAGAATAGCAGGCTTAAAACTCCAACCAGCAGCACCCCGATGAGCATAACTTCTTTTAGACTCCTTAGAATCACTTCAAACCTTCAACCAATGTCAAAACAGGCCTAGGCGTCCAGCCTAACCTACCAACAGCCTCCAAAACAAGTCTGATCAGCAATGTTTCATGTCAAAAACCACCTTCAGCCAAGATGTAAGGCCTAGGAAAGGGGTGACCAGCCTCTAAAATTCCCTTTCATCACCATAAATCCTAAAAATTGGCACAAGGGGGTGCCCAAGGCAATGGAATGGATTGGTCTAATGCCCAGAACCAAGTCTCCAACATCTCCTCAGCTGCAACACAACATGATACAGCCTAGGGCATAGAAAATGTACGACCAACAACTTAGAACTTCAGAAAATCACTCTCAAAGCACCTCCAAACTTTGCAAAATCGTTATCATACCAAAACATATAGCAAGAAAGCATAAGAGCATTCCATAACCGAAAACAAACTGAAATTCTTAAACCAATATCTCCAATGGTGACTCCTACAGTGAAGCCACTCCAATGTCCAGCTAGGGAGTATCTCTCAACTCCGAAACTAGAGCAACTTTGAAGGTTTTTGTTTCCAAAGCCCTTGAGGGGTTCAATCCTCACTCCGATAGCATTTCGTTATCATCAATCAACATTCCAAATGAGAGCAAATGAAGCAGTATAAATAGGCTCAGCAACCTAGAAGTTTGAAAACCATTTCCCTCCAAAAGGGACGCCACTCTCAAGGAAAATATAATATTTTTATTCAAAAAAACACTTAAGCTCTTCACTTTGGTGTCCAACCTTAAGTATGCACAAATTTATCTTTAAAAATGCCTAAGTCCTCAATTAGGCATCCAACTCCTCATTCCCCCTTTTAAAACACGTTAAGTTGATCAACCTAGGCATGGGGTTCAAAAGGCAGCTCAAAATAAAACATTAGCTTTAGTTGCAAACCTTCCATTTTTGAACTCCAAGAATGTTGGAGAAGCCATTGCTCAAAATATCAAGACGCCAAACACTTCACTACCACACTGCCAGAAATAGTAACCCAGTGTTGAACTATTGCTAGAACCTATTATCAGAAATAGAACTTACTAAAAATAGCATATTACTAAAAATAGTAAGTGACTCCAAACTCAAAATGAGCACATTTCGGGTGGTTGTTGTAACTTACTAAAAATAGTAAGTCTAAAAATAGGCACTACTAAAAATAGTAGTGACTATCCACCAAAGCTCTCAAAAAACCCAAAAAGACCCAAAAACCCTTTTGGCAAACTCCTATAGCAAGCCCCTGAAAAGTTGACAAGAAACCTCCAAGAATTTAGGAAACCCTAAAAATGCCTTCGAGTAGTCCACGGGACTCCGAAAATGGGCTATCGGCCACTAAAAAGCATAGGGCTAAAAAGGAGACATTACAGCTTTTGTCCTCAAGAAATATGAACCCAAGTTTTTGCTTAAAGCAAATGAAAATGAAAACTAACTCAGCAACCCTTCTTCTCAAGGCCTAGCCTCCTTTTATAACCTTTTTAAATTTATTTAAAGAAAAATATGTTTTTTTAAATTTTTCTTTGCTTTTTAGAAAATGTAAGCTGTCATAAAATATTGAAAAGTAACTTTTTGACAACTTAATTATTTAAATTAATTTATCTTTTCTAATTCCAATTAGCTTATGGGAAAACTTCGGAAAATAAGCTAATGGCTAAACAATTGCTCACATGTGAGAAGGGGACATTATAGCGAAGATAAGGTAGTTAGATGGTTTCAATGTCAAGGCCCTTTTGATGGCTGCCTACAACAAATCAAGTTCAAGGGCTTTAGCTAGACTTTTGAGGGGCTTGTTTAGTCCCTCCATAAAGATTAAAGTTAAATGCCTCTTTGAAACATCAATTACCATCACGACTCTCTAAAATCAGCCACGTATGCATCCAATGAGCCCTGGTGCGAAATTGTATATAAAGTATTGTGAAACAAATAAATAAAAAAAAGGACGTGGGCAATATAATCTTAGTTATAATTATCAAGACACTAATATGATTATAACTATTATAATTATAAATATTATGATCACTATGATATTAAAAATATAAATAATGGCAACTTAAATAATAAAGTAAATATTAAATAATATCAAATTAATATAACACATAAAATCAATTTATAAATATAATGTTGAAACAAGAAGAGTATAATATATATAAAACATCAACATAAAATGATAATATCTTTTATGACCTAGTCTGTTAGACGAAGTGACAACCTGTAGCACCCTGCCGTCTGTAGCAGCTTCAACGTAATTGACAGCGCCCTGCATTTTTTATTTTTGAACAAAGTACAGCGGTGTCTGACAACCAAAAAAATATATTAGAGTTTATATATATTTGTTTAATATATTCAAAAACTATTTAATAAATTATTTAAAATATGAGATTAACAATATAAACTATTTTTTTAATATATTAAACAAATATATATAATTTTTATTAAAGATTTTAATGGTGTATTAATAAAAAACATTAAAGAGTTTATATATATTAAAAAATTAAATTATAAAATAATGCTTAAACAAATAAAATAAAAAATATTTAATAAATACAAATAGACTAACTTTGAAGTAAAAATAAAATAATTTTTGAACATATAAAATTAATTTTATTATATAAAAAAATGAATAAAATGAAATCATTTTTAATAAATATACTAACTCAAAAATGATATTAGATATATTTATATTAATAAAACAAATTTTTAATCAATTTTTTAATTTAAATTCTATAGAACATTTAATAAATAATATAAGAATTATATAATTTGTATTTAAAATTACATAATATATTTTATTTTTTGAAAAATATGTAATCCATTACATAATTCATTTAATGTGAATTCTCCTTCCCACAAGGAAAACAATATTAATGGGAGGTGGAAAATTTAATTCTTTGGAGCTTAATGCAAAGGCCATGTATAAACTAATTGAATTATTATTTACCTAATAAAATGTTCCACCTACTAAAATCAATAACTAATTGAATTATTATTTATCTAATTAGTTATAGATTTATAAAACTATAACTAATTGAATTATTATTTATCAAATTTGTTAAATAATCAAATATTCCACATAGTAAAATCAATTGAATAAATATAAAATTAGTTATCTTAATTAAATATCAATTGATAATTTTATTCAATTAGTTATTTTTAAAATATTTGATTATTTAATAATAATTAATTAATTAAATTTTAAAATAAATTAAAATAAGTTAAATAATTTAATCTTTATAACCCAACTTAGTTAAATAATAAAATAATTTATGTTCATTTTAAAACTATTAATAATTATGTGCTAGTTATGCTTAAAAAGAATCTTGATTTTACTAATAGTAGATATGATTGAATCAGTGAATATGGAACTAGTTTAAATTGAATTAAACTATTTTATAGGTGGATAATTACTTGAATTAATTAATTATAATAAAATATACATAAATTAACTAATTATGGTGAATATGAAGACTAGTTTAATTCCATAATGATATTTTTTTTCTATCTATTAATTATTTAAAATATTCAATCAACTATTAAACTATTGTAATTCACTAATTTAAATTATCCACCTAGTTTTATAAATTATTTAGGTAAATAGGAGATAATTTAGGTAAATCAATGAGTAAATAGGTAAATTATTTCTATCATTTTATCTATTTACCTATCTTAAAAACAATTATTAATAAATCTTTAATTTACCTATTTACCTATTTACCTATTTACCTATTTTAGAATTACTTATAATTTTATAAAACTAATTAACTTATGAAATAATTCTAAAATAGATAATTAAAGGTTTTATACAATGGTGTGCTTTATGTCTATTTTAAATATTTGTATTTATTAATAAATTATTATTAATTTTACAATATATATATTTGGGAAAGATAGTAAATATTTTTGGTTGAGTATAAAATGATGTCAAAACTTAAATTTTTAAATATATAAAATGATTAGAAGTTATTATGTTCATATTTCAATATGTATGTTTATTAAACATTAATATATAAAAATTACATTAAATAAATGATAATTGGTTAAAAAGTTGGAAACCTAAAATTCATAAATTTTGTATCTCAAAAATAGGTCAATTTTCAAATTTTCCATGCACAATTTGATTAAAGATTTCAATTTTATTTAATAAAATAAATTTAAAATTATGTAGAAATTAAAAAACATAAAGAAAACCACCATTAAAATTGTAGTTTTACTTATTGATTTTTCAATTATCATATATTGTTTAAGTAATCATCATTGATATTTTCTTTTCTATCTATTTTTTTTTTATTTTTGACAATTTCAAAATCATAAAAAACAACTCTTTATTAACTATTTTTAAATATAATATAATTTATTATTTAACAATTAAAAACTAATTTTTATCAATAAAACAATAAATCTTATTTTTTAATAAATGTAACTTCATTTAAGTTAATATTCAAATTATATATATATATATATATATATATATAACACAATGTTGAAATTAATTACAAATATTTCATCCAATTATATTCTCCTAGATATGTTTCTTAATTAAAATTGAATCAAAAAAAAAAAAAAGACTTGTAGAGATATGCAATCAACATATTTTAGGTTTCCAACTTTATTCAACAATTATCATTTATTTAATGTAATTTTTATATATTAATGTTTAATAAACATACACATTAACATAATAACTTTTAATCATTTTATATATTTAAAAATTGAAATTATGACATATTTTATAAAAAAAAATTATTTAATTATTTTATACTCAACAAAAAATATTTACTAACTTTCCCAAATATTTATATTGTAAAAATAACAATAATATATTAATAAACATAAAGCACAAAATTGTATCTTTTATATTTTCATAATTATTTTTAAAAAATACTTCATTTACTCATTATCTACTCATTTAAAAAAATCGGCATACTAAGTATGCAGCATTGGAATTTTTCTCTACCACACAAACTTAATATTTTCGTGGTAAAAAATTTCACCTTTGTATTAAATTTTAAACAAATATATATAACTCTAATATTTTTTTTGGTTGCCGGACACTGCTGTACTTTGCTCGAAAATAAAAAATGCAGGGGGCTGTCAGTGACGCTGCACCATTATTTAGGAGTTGCTATGGACGGCAGGCTGCTACAGGTTGTCTCTTCGTCTGACAGACGAGGTCATGGCATGGCAGCCCATCGGATGGGCATTCCATTTTGTAGGCTGCGTAGCCTGCTCCAATTTAGATAGCATCAGGCTATGGGTTATCGCTGCCTTGCTGACAGGGATTGGAGGGCATAAAGAGTCGCTGCTTCATATTTAAGGGAAATCGGCTCGTTTCAGTCACCCAATACATAGGGACTTTGGGATAGTCAGGGCCTAGTTATCTCCCTGCTTCCTTTGTGACTCTGGCGTCAAAGTCCAAAAGAACATCTATAATGAGAGTCTCGACCCACTAGATAATTAATAATTACTAATTAAAAGAAGCGATCATGATTCCCCATAATGCAGCAATTAAGATTACAATGTGCAGTCATTAACGGAGAGTCATGCCCATTCAGGAAGTCATCTCTATTCAAAGAGATGTGTCCTTCCTTGTGAAGGCATACAGATATATAAAAGACAATAATGAGAAGTGAGGAGGATATACACGACAGTCAAGAGACATTCCAGAAAGCAAAAGAGAACTATCGTATCTAAGCAGGGGGGGGTAAGATGGGCTCAGAGAGTATATACCTGACGGGCTCCAGATTACCGCGCCATACAAAGGTCAATAGCAGAAGACGTGTCTTGAGGAAACTCAGGTTAAGAGGTAAGTATCCTCACCATTATGTCAAATTGCAGACTCTATAATAATTTAGGTCTTCTACAGTGGATACTGTGTAGTAATCGATTATAAAAGATTAGAAACAATCTCAAAAGATCACTTTGATCTGTGAATTAGTTTCAACACAATATAAAAGTATGAATACATTACGATAATTCTTGATGTGCTTGAATTCAATAAATATTTATCTACCAATTTACTAAGTCCAGAAAGGAATTCAAACCCCACGATAATGAATTCAGCACTCATAGCAAATTAAGTCCAATAGCTGTATAAGTATATGTTGGATTGTAAATCTGTCAAATATATTATGAGAGTCAAGACATATTAAATGTCGGTTACAATCAATAAACATAGATATCTAATATTAAGTCTAACATACAATCTAAGACAATATGCAAATTAATGGATGCTTGTCAAGCCACAATAATATTGCTTGCAGCAATTATTGTGTCTTATTAAGCGATTATGCCTTTACTACTACAATAATAGACTTCGGGCCAAAATTCCCTTTCGCTAATGCTCAATAGGGAGTGTGTGGAGGGAAAGGCAGGTAAATCGGTCCAATGTTGGACGGTCCCAAGATAGGTAGTAAACCTTGAGGGAGTACAATTCGAGATCGTGCACGCGCCCTTGGCACAATAAATCTTCCATCCAACGAGGTTAGGAAGAGGAACGAGACGAGGATCTATTCCGCTTGGGAGTAATAAGTCATATCTGATCATGATAGTTGATACCCTAGATGATAATGCATTTATTTGTCTTATTCTTAAAATGTAAATTATGTGCTTTATTGATATTACATGATGTATATAGGTCTTCAAAGCAATTTACATAAGTAAAATGCTGTGTTGGTAAAATACATTATATGTCTTAATTTATGCTTTATATTTTTTTTAGGATTAGTAAACAAGGGAACATTACAATATCTTTGCATACTCCTTATAGTGCTCTTCAAGGTCTTGCCTCTCAAATTTGTTTGACAACCTCCTGCAAAATTCCTCGTAGGTGGTGATAAGACTTTGCCTTTGAGTGATTGGGTTGTGATACCACCATTCACATGCAACTCCTTCTAGATAAAAGACAACAAATTTAAATGCTTCCTCCTTGTACATAAGGCTCCATGATAAGTAAGTATTCAACTTTCAGATCTAAGCTTGGGTTGTGGCTTTGTTGGATCCATTTAATGAGGGGATGGTGAGCTTCCCCATTCTACTTTGCAATTTTTTTTGCGAGGTCAGGTTGGGGTGGCTCTATTTCCACTCTTGTTGATTTTAGTTTTTGAATTCAATATATAGAAGTTCATGAAGGAGATGTTTGCTCAACACTCCACTTTTCTGCCCCATATTCAAATAAAGAGCATCAAAGTCCTACTATTCGTCCATATTCTCTTCCTATGACATGGCTACTTTCTACAAGAACGTGACTCTTGGTATTCTAGTGTGACCAATTGATTTCATTGTGGTGTTTTGGTTCGCTACTGAAGATGAAAATTCCCTTTGTGCACCATTACCTGGAGATGTAGTGGCATGGTTTGGTTCATTGGTTCCATTATCTTGCATACTTTGGATGAAGAGATTGATGAGTTGCTGCCCATCCTTGAAGTATCTCATCATATTGGAAAATTCTTGCCCCTTTATCTTCTTGTGACATATTCTGCGTCCTTTGTTCCCTAAGCTGATATTTGATTTGATTTTTTATAATCTATTCAAACACACACATACAACTTGAAATCTATCAGTCTAATTCAATTTGAACACCTTTGATGTTTTAGAGTCACTTTCAATCTTGGCTTGCTGCTTGAGGATATCAATCTCCACAATGGTATGATATCTGGTCCTTGAGTGTTTCCGTCCCCAAGATAGTCTGATTGCCATGCTTCAAGAGTTTCATCCCCAAATGCCACTAGCTGTTGTGATAGTGTCACAAGCCTGAGAAAGAAGTTGATATATTGTTTCCAAGTTTCTCCAAGTGTCTTCCCATTTCCTCTCAACACATTCTATACTCCATGCTTTCCCCGTTTTTCTGCATTCCTCAATCATAAGCAACCCATTCCTCAGTTGATGACAATTAACTGACAAGTCCATCCCTCGGTGGAAGTTGTCTGACAAGTCCATCTCTCAATCTATGGAAATCCCAGACTATTTAATCGATAGGTTTGAGACCAACTCATCCGCCTTATTTCATTATTTTACTCACTCCAACTGAAAGAAACTACAGTCTTATCTCTGCTACTCCTACGCTACCAATCGTCTTAGTGCTATGGATTTAAGGACTGGATCCCACTTTCTCTTAATGTCAAAAGGGAGACATTACACAATCCCTTGTCATTGTTCCTGTTGTATGTTCTAGTCCCTTTGATCTATTTTTGGCAAAGTAGCCAGATACGCCCCTGCCCCTCCCTAGGCATGTGTATCCCCATATCCAATACGGATACGAATATGATGTGGCACAGATACATGTTGGATATCATACCAACACATGCCCAAAAAAACTCTGATTTTCCAGCCATGCTGGATACTGTGTGATTTGATTTTCAAAAAAATTGATGTGAATCTTCATCAACTTAATCTTAAAAAACTTCAATCGTGCAATATTTTTTTTGTTTTGTATCAATAGAACCTACACCAAATGAGGAAGACAAATGAAATGTTTTTCTATTTCAGCAAACCATTCTTTTGAGTCTTCTTGCAATGCAACTCTACTATTTTTTTTGGTGTCTTAATTTTGATAGATTTAAGAAAGTTAATTGTTTATAATTTTATATTTATATTTAATATTTATATTATGTTGTTTAAACGTTAGATATTTAAAAAAAATAAAAATTATTCTTTAAATATAAATAATTGTTTTATATATATTTAATTGTTTATTCTTTACTAAATTATTAATATTTAAATTTTAATATTATTTGAATTTATATTTACTTATTTGCTTTTAAAGTAATGAAATTTTCCTCTAATAACTTAGAAAATTGTGTTAAATATATGTGTGTATTTTACGAATGTCATATCCAACTGTGTCCATATTGGGGGTCTTAAAAAGTGGCTTTATTTGTATCCGATACCTAAGTCACCATATTCGGCCGAATACCAAGATGAAATTCGAAATTCGTTGAATTTCAAAACAAAGGTTGAAAATCGTTCAAATTCGTTCAAATTCGAACGGTCAAACATTTGCGACTCCACCCTTCTTTCAAATGATTTTTAATGCAACTGCGTTTTGTTTCTGTTCTTCGGCGTTGTCACTCAACTGCGGCCGGCGGCGTCTCTACTTCGGCGTCACTCGTCTCTGTGGCTAGCGGCGTCACTGTCTGCTTCGGCGTCTGGAGTCTCTGCAATTCCTGCAGGCTGCAAGTCTTCTGTCATCACCGTCGAAGGAGGTAGGGAGTTTTTATTTATTTATTTTTAAATTTTAGGGTTCAATTTATTTATTATAAGCCTTAGAAAATAGTAGGTATGATTTTTAATATTAAGTAATAGTATTTAATATTTTTTATTTCATTTAGTATTTATTATTTTATTTAGTATTTAATATTTTTATTAAAATATTAGTAATATTAAGTAACAAGTAAACTGTATTTAATATTTTTTATTTGATTAAGTATTTAATATTTTATTATTTTAATTAATATTTAATATTTCTATTATTTAGTATTTTGTTTACTTATTATTTACTAATGTTTACAGTTTGTAATTTAATTAATATTTAGTATTTTTATTAATATTTAAGGTTTATTAATATTTATCAATGTTAAATTATTTAGACAATTGTATGGATATATTACTTATATTTATAAAAAAAATATATTTTTTTGCATAAGGCAAATTTAATCCGAATTTTATACTTTTCAAATTTTTTCCTTGTCGAATTTCATCTGAATTTCAATGTTGTTGAACTCGAATTCGAATTTGAACCTGGTGACTTAGTCCGATGCCATATTCATACTTGTATCCGTATCCATGTCCATGCAACTTTGATTTTTGGTCATTCGGATATTAATATAGTTTCTTTCTTTATTTGTTTCATATGATCAAGAGGTTGCAATGCTGACTAATACTTTTCAAAGGCATAAGAATTTTACACTTTGTGACCATTGTACCAGATCAACCCCTATCTAGGTAACTTGATACATGTTCATCTGGGATATGACCTAAATATGGTGGGATCTGTACTGAATATATCCAGTACAGTTCCCAAAGCTCTATCCAATAAAAATACGAAAAATGTTGAAATCAATGGAATTTCTAAGCCAAATGAAGAATATATGAAAAATATAGATAATAGAAATCATTGAAATTTCTCTCTTTTTGGTTATGTTTCTAAATTGATGAATAATATTTGATTTATCAATGTTAAATGGTACTTTTTCCATGAATGGCATTCTTCCATAGCTGGGAATTCAACACTCAATTTTTCCTTATTATATGATATATAGCAAGCTGCTCAATTTCTTTTGCAGGCTATCAACTATTTTCAATATGTTCAAGTGTGTTACATTATTTTCATATGAAATGCAAGGTGCATGAAAACTGTTTGTTTAAAAAACACAACATAATAATCTTGTATAAAATAGCTTTTTGAGCTTACATAGAATCAAGTCCAATGCAAGATAATAATCGGAAAGATGTTTATTACATGCTATGGTTCTTACCAGATGTTGTACTTCTGTGTTATCTATTTCTTCTCATTACGTTTATCTGCAAAAATATTGTGGCATATCTTGATCATTCTCTCTACTTAATGTTTTAGTTATAGCAACTGTATCTTTTTCTCAGGATGTTTACTCATGTATTGATCAAGATTAGTTGGAGATTATTTATTTTCATTTAATACTTAACATGGTTTTCAGTGCAAAGCATGACATTTCTTTATTAAAGTCTTTTCTCTGGAATTTACAGGACTCATATGGCCACCCTCAGAAATGTATATGGCTCCATAAAAGAGGATCCAAAAAAGGGGCAGACATGAACATCCGTGTACGTAAGATGAATGTTGTAGATGAGGAAGCTCCAACTTCTCAGTTGCACGATTGTAGCATTGATCCTATTGTAACAAGAAATACATCCAATGATATCAGTGATAGTATTTCTAAATATGACACGCAAGAGACTTTCCACAAGCGAAAGAAAGCAAAGTATGAGAAAAATACAAATCAGGAAAATTTCATGCAGAATGATCTGAAGAAAGAATGCAATGGTTGTGTTCACTTGGAGGAAAAAGAAAGACTAAAAAAGGAACTTGAACAAAGGAATGCAGAGATTAAAAGTTTACAACGAATTGTAGCTGCACTTACAAGAAAGCATGGTCTTTAACTGATGCCAACAGGGTCATCCTTGCTATTCACTTCGTGAAATCCGCTTTCTGGTATGCTGTGTTATGCTCTGTTTTAATAATGTTCCAGCAAAGAGGCATCTAAACTTGTTTGTATGCTCCTTTCATATGTTTTCTGTAATCAGCTCATCATGACTTGAGTCTGCGCTTTTGCATCTTTACTATAGTCTCATATAAAATAAACTTATCTTTTTTATTAAAAAAAAAAATCAAGAAAGCAGTCTTTAGTTTTGTTCCTCATTTGACTTCAGCCAAGCAGACAACAAAGGATTTGATCTGAACATTTATATTCATTTTTGCAGTTGCTTGGTGAAAGTAGAGTCCAGTATCAAGACAAACATGAAGTCCTCTCTACAGGGATGGATAAATTCTTTGATAGTGCCGGTATTTCGTACTTATGTTGTAAATTTGGGAGTTGAAGTTTTCAACACTGTATTAAAGTTAAACAGAATCTGGTTTCAAGAATTTTTTGATGTCTTGCAAACTTATATGCTTGAGATCTGTGTTGCTACCTATCCAACTATATGTGTCAGCAGATTCAAGTTATTTGATACCTTCAAAATCAACAAGTTGAGGTAATATCTGGAAGTTCTTATCTATTAAACAGGGATTTTCTAAACTAGTTTGAACAAATACCTTTCCTGATTTGCTTTATTGTTTTTAAAGTTGTTTTATTCCCAATTCTGAGAAGCAGAAAACACATCTCATGTAAATTGTATTTTGCAGGTTTGCATTGGCAAACAGACGAAGCAATTTCAAGACCAAAGAATGCATAATGATTCTAATTTGTCATTACATGCAAGTTGCTTCCTTTGCAAGAACCATCCATTAAGTCACCACTGATTTTGATAAATCGCATATGAGCAGACTGGCCTTATCTTTTTCTAGCATCCCTACATGGGTGATTTAATTTATTTAATTCCATGAGTAAATGCTCGTCATCTTTTTTTTTTAAATAAAGTATTTGTACTAACTGTAAGGTAAGATTACAAAATCTCAGCTTTACTTAAGTGAGAAGAGGGGTGATTATGCAAAATATCTTAGGGGGAGATGGTATAACAACAGTACAAGAATAATTAAAGGCATTCAAGAATGGGGAAGATAACATAACAGTACAAAGAGTAACCAAAGGCATTCAAGATTAAATATATCCAAATTATTAAGGCTGAAAGCATAGTTCCCCTAATGGTTGATTCCTGAGATGTTGCAGATATGCCTCCTGTTGTTGGAGCCAGGAGGAGGATTTCCATACCCAACAAACATATTCATTGCCTGCTTGCTGAAGGGAAAGTTTAATGGATTTACTAGACCAGCAGCATCATTTAGGGGAAAATCATTGGTGTTGGACTGCCTTTGACTTGTGGATCTGCTAGAGCTGCTGTTGAACAGTGAGATTATCATTTGTAAACTTTTCAGAGTACAGAATTTTTTCTTTTGCCTTTGTTTGGTCGAAAACAGACTGATAGCAATGCCTTGTGATTGCCAAAGTTTCTTCTTGCTTATGCAGTTAGGTGAAAATTGCACTCCAGTTTCCATTGATTCCTTACAAGTTTTTCAACAGATGATGTGTATGTTCTTGTTTGAGGTCATGCATTTTGCTCTTAATTCATGAATTGTTTCAGGAGTCCATCTAATGTGTCATTTATGTTGGAAAGGATTAGAGACTGGTTTCTAGATGAATTTCTTCATTGTTTGCTGAATGACCCTTGTATATGGAGATATTGATTGCAGGATTAAGAGGATTATCACACAGATTAAAAGTAGAGCCTCTTTTTATGAGGACCTGAGCGGGGAAGTGTTGGAATAGGCTCTGCATTAATGTAAGGTACCTGAAAGCAGCAACAAATTGGCCATTCCTAGAAAACAAGATCTGCTGTACTGTTTGCTTTGAGGGGATGATCAATGAGAGAACCAAGCCTATTGGAGATGGGCGTGAATGCAGATTGAATGTTAACATGTGACTTACCCCTAGATTTAGGAGAATCGTTGTTGGTATCAAATTCATGACCAGAAATTTGACATTCAAGGGCCTCTTCTCTCTGATATTCCTCTTTTGATATGCTTGTGACCTAGCTTTCCTTGGCTGCAGCTTTGTGATGAGCATCATTGGCATTCAACTTGCTAAATGAGATTGGAGTCTTTTGCTTATTGAACTAGGTTTGTTTTGGGCTGAAGGGCTCATGCAAATGCAGACAGGGAGGCTATTATTTATAGCCTTTGCCATCAACCTAATGCTTTTGTTCATCATACTTGAAGCTCCTCTTGAAACAGTGGTATTTATTACAAATGATTAGATCTAGTTGCTTACCAAGTAACCTATTTCGAATGTTTTGATGCCATACATTCCTTGCATAAAGATTGCCTTGTGATTGACTAAGGTTTCCACTATAGTCCATCATACTTGAAGCTCCTCTTGAAACAGTGGTATTTATTACAAATGATTAGATCTAGTTGCTTACCAAGTAACCTATTTCGAATGTTATGATGCCATACATTCCTTGCATAAAGATTGCCTTGTGATGCCACCATATCTTATTGAAAATGAATCAAAGTAACAACAAAATCAATCTGGGTGGAGAAAGTTAGAATATGATTGTACTGGCAAATCCTATGCCAAAATCCATTAATGATGTGATGTTGTAGTGGTTGAAGTGTTGAGTCTGCCAGGTATGATGACATTTCCAACATTGGATATGATAATTGATGGTGCTCAAAGGAGCGTCGACAGCTAAATACAGTTCAGATGACATAGCTTGAGCATTGAACCTTGGTGATTTGGAGATGATATTTACACTAAGGTCTGGTGAATGCCACCACAGAGAGATGAGTAGAAATAGGTCTGATTGATTGCTCCATCTGCTGATATGTGGACAGCCAGATGGTTGACGTGTTCCTTTGATGTCGCATTACTTTCTATATTGTGATTCAACCAAAGTAGTGCGTCTTGTGTCTCTGTTTCTTCATAGGAATGTGCCTCATTACAAACTTTGGCTGAAGTTATTCACTGTTTCATCCTTTGTAGAGCTTACCCATGCAATTCAAATCCCCACTCTGGCAATCCATATGGTGGTTTTATTTTGCCTACTGGGTGACCAATGATCGTAAAGATTTTTTGTTGGTGTTGTTGTATGCCAGTGATTTATTGTTTGGTTATGAATTGTGCTTTTATATGGTCTAATAACATTTATAAAGAATATCTAAATGTTTATTAATGGAATGAGGAGATCCATTTCTCAAGTTGATACATATATACTTTTTTGATAGAATAATGGGGCTCGAGTCTCAGTACCCCGCCTTCAAAATAGAAATGAGAGAATAAGGCAGTGGCCAAAATCTTAGCAAGGAGTCAATGCATGTCAAACTTAAAGAAAGAATTGTAAACAGTCGACTTCCTTAATTATACCTCAAACAACCTGTAAGCAAAATGATACTGACAAAACCGTCTAACAAAGAACCCATACATGGGTAGCTTGAACAAAAAATGGCTCCTATTAGTGCCCTCCAATGTCACAGTTAATAAGAAAGGTGGTTATTGAACAGGCTTGTGGAATTGTCTATGAATGTGTCTATTCCATGAATATAAAATTTGCATATTTACAAGAGCTATTCAAATTCTTGAGTCTCTATAGCAGGCAAATTTGAAGATATATACTTTCTTCTAGAGAGATTTTCCAGGTTTATATCGTAATCTAGGCAAGATTTTTTCCATGGTTGAAGAAAAATAAAAGATAAGGACACTAAGTTATTCTTTCTTCTGCAGACCACATGCATCTCTGCAGTAATATTTCCTATATACATATTTTCTTTGGATGCTCCTCTCAAACACTTGCCTACCAGAATTTTATGGGATAACATTGAAGAGGATGTTTTCAAAAGCATATTAATGTCATAGATACACGCAAGAGTTGGCTCTCTCAAACTCTAGTTTTGTGTACGCCAATATATACCTAGAGAGCAATAATATAGTAATACCTGCTGCAATAAGGCACAACAGAGAGATTTTCTTATTTGTGACCTGTGCAGGGCCCCTGATTTTCTCTAAACATAGAGATTAGATATGCTTATTCATGAATATTGTTTCTTGCAGCATTAGCATATTAGATACACCATTTATTATTGTGTCTTTCTTCCAGCAAACTACTTCAACTGTTGATGAGAAGGGAAACTTGAAGTTGAAGATACTTAGAACATGGCCATCAGTATGCAATCATAGTTAAGGCTACCTAGAATTTTGAATGTTGATGACACAAGATCTATACAAATTGCATGCAAGGGCACATTGCTTGTGCTTCTCAGCAGCTTCAAATAGGAGGTCAATAGTGGATGCAAGGAAAATTTGAACATATCTCACAGGAGCGAAGATCACAACTTTTGTGCCTCATACAACTATCAAATGTATCTTATGCAATAAAAGGTATCATGAAAAAGGTAAAGATGGATCAATAAGATCCAAGAGTATGACATAGAGGTCAAAATGACCAAGCTCGTTAGAGGTCAAGGCCTAGCCAAATGAATGGCTAATGCAAAATTGGATATAAATGAAATACGACAGATAAACTCTAACCTCTCTTATTCCATGCCAGTTGAAAGATTGTCCTTGGTACAAAAACATTATTGTATTGTATTTTTTTATAAAATTTGAGTTGTCTTCTGAAGCTAAATAAAAAAATAGAGAATGTTGAAGATCAAATGTACATATTGGTTTAAGGACAATTGATGTGGAGAAACCTTGATGGTGTGCTCCAATAGTGTTTATATGAGTAGCTGGCAAAAATTATTAAGGAATGCCACCAAGGGTTGTGCGATGGAAATTTCATGCCAAAGACTACTAACCATAAAGTTATGAGAGTAGGGTATTGGTGGCCCACATTATTTAGAGACGTGGCTGAAGTTCTAAAATGTTGTGATGCTTGCTAGAGGTTTTCTGATAAGATAAGAATTTGTAGGTGCACTCCTCTTTACCACCGTTTTAGTGGAGGCTCCATTCCAATAGTGGGGTATAGATTTTGTGAGGGAGATAACAAGAAAAAATCTAGCAACAAATGCAAATGAATATTGTTGGCCACTGACTATTTAACAAAATGGGCAGAGGTAGTCCCTACAAGAAATACTACATCAAAAGTAGTGATTGATTTCCTATTAAATAATATTAATACTAGGTTTGGTGTGCTATCTAGAATATTTATTGATAATGCACTATGTTTTAGGTCTTAAGATTTTGTTGATGTGTGTTCACAATATGGGATCTTATTAACACATGCATCCCTTATCATACATAGGGAAATGGACAAGATGAGTCCAATAATAAGAACATTATGAATATAATCATAAAAAAGTTGGATACAAATAAGAAGCAATGGGATGATAAACTAAAAGTTGTTGTTTAGGTAGATAGAGTCACATATAGGAAGGTTATTGATAAAATTGCCTTTGAATTAACCTATGGCACAAAAGCCAAACTACCAATTAGCGTTGAGTCACCAATTTGCAAGTTGTTGTAGTAGATTGAAGGGGAAGAAGTGAACACCATTTTCCAAAGAGTGTATGAGTTGATCAATGATCAAGATCAAATAAATAAGAAGGGCTACCCATGAGAGAAGCTTGCTAAGACAATAAAAAATAACTCTCTTTGATAAGAGGGTTGTTATGGGGGAATTTCGGATTGGGGATTTCATAATCATGTGCAATTTTAGGTTTCAAGACAAGGGCAAGCATGGAAAATTTGAGACCCTGTGTTGGGCTTTATCAAGTTGCTAACGAACATGGTCAAGGCACTTTTTATCTCAAGAGTTTGGAGGGAGAATTCATGGAGCTATCAATTCATGGTCAACACATTAAGCACTATTCTCGAGGGCGAGGTTCTATGAAACTTTGTATATTAATTGATTTTTTATATGTTTATTTTGTTTTATACATATGTGTTGTGCATGCCCCATGTAGTCATGATCTTTGTTTCATCATGATGAGGTGTGTTTGACCTAGCTTTTTCCCCTTTAGTTTGGTTTGCTCCTAAAGATTTGCATCCTTACATGTCCCAAACCAAAGCCAATGCTGACATTCTATTTGTTGTCTTTTTTTCTTTTTTTCCCTTGTGCTTTAGTTGCTTTGTGTTATTTCACCCTTTATAACCGATGTGAGATAATATAAGTGATTTTTTCACAAGTCAAAGTGTTGCTTAAATTGTTGCTTTGTGTCATCCTTGTATGCTCACTATTTGCCCAAGATTGCATTTTTTTTTTAATATTTCTAATTGTTGGGTGTGTTTGGGTCATTTCCCAGGTTTCTTTCACTAGACGAACCTCATCCATAGAAGGGAAACTAGGGGAGGGATCGATGACGATCAAAAAGAGGGGAAAGGACCTCTAACAAAACTTGCTTACAACACGTAATAAGATTTAAAAATAGAACATGAAAGATAACTAGAGATTTTTGTAATGAAAACATGATGTAATGACTATTCTACAAAATTGACATGTAACCATTCGAAAACAAACATGCCAAAGAGGAATGTAATTTTTTCAGATTTTAAGGATGACAATTGACTAATTATGATATGTAACAATATGAGAATGCAAACTTGAAATTTAAACCATACTAGAGATTTTTGTAATGAAAACATGATGTAATGACTATTCTACAAAATTGACATGTAACCATTCGAAAGCAAACATGCAAAAGAGGAATGCAATTTTTTCAGATTTTAAGGATGACAATTGACTAATTAGATATGTAACAATATGAGAATGCAAACTTGAAATTTAAACCATGCATGAAATGAGCTAATTTAAACTAGATCTAATGAAATGCATGTTACAGAAACTTAACCAATTGATATAGATGGGTAAAGGCAGCAAACAAAAGCTTAAAAATAGGGTTTTTAGCTCTGTAAATGATAGTTTCATGGTTGAACAGAGACTAAGTCGCCCAAGGTGGCGAATTAGTTCCAATAGGATTTTTTTTGAGATGTTTCATATGTTTTTGATGAATTTGACGGTCTTTGTACTGTATCCCTTTTTGCTTGCTTGATATGGGAATAATTGATGACAAATTGGACTTATTAATGCCTTGATTTGGTGTTTTGAGGTGTTTTACACATCCACACTAGGTCTTGGACCCTCGCAAACTAAATAAAATGTATGTAACAATGTCTTGTAAAGGTGTTGTAAAAGACTTTCATGCCTCTCTAGACTTAATAAACACATTTTCTCCTTAATTCAATGTCATAAAATATATTTAAATGCATCTTCACACTAATCTAGAAGGCTTGTAAATTCAACTTAACTCTAATCTAGTGTTGTAATGTGTTTTACACATTCACATTGATGTTGTGCTTTCTAGGCTATGTGGACCTCATTTTAGTGTTGTAAAGTGTACTTAATCACACTTTTACATTGAATTTTGTGTCCCAAACTCTAATTGCCTTTACATATCATTAATGGGCCCCTATTGCCCATATTGTGCATCCAAGGCATAATTTGATCAAATACCTGATGAAATCAACATAAGAACTAAAATTCCTCATTCCCCAACATTCCAGTTGTCAAAAGGGCCCCTCTAGGACTAAGTCGCCATCTGGACAAATAAGTCCCTATCAAGTGGGACTAAGTCGCCTAGCATGGTGACTTAGTCCAATTTGGCCTATTTTCGAGGCTTGAGCCGAAATTTTTAGAATTTAAGTTTATTTTTCTTTCATGTCAGCCTTAGGGATCCAATTAATGGACAAATAAGGTGAATTTCCTATAAATATAAGTCTCTAAACCCTAATTCATAACTCATCATCATTCATTCATCATTCATCATATTCTCAAGCCAAGCAAGTTGGGGTTTTAGCATTCTAGGTCATCAAGAAAGTTTTTTCATACATTCAAGGGCAAATTCTTCATGTTTTGTTGCAGAAATCTAAGACCAATCATCATGGCAAGGTACTAACTCCATTGGTCCATGCTTCATTACATTATTTCTTCATTTTGGTTTAATTACCTAAAAGGGGTTTGACCAAGGCAAACCCCCATGCCCTAACATCCAACGTTTCTTTCCCTCTTTGTGTGATTTGTAGGTCTTGTTTGTAGATTTGTCTAAGAAAAAGATTAGAAAGTTGTCATCAAAGTGTCAAAGCCTTTCAAGGTTGTCAAAACCCTAAAAGAGGTTTGGAAAACACCTACAGGCAGAATTCTATAGTTTCAGATGCAGGAAATTACCAGGAGTAGAAGTGCAGGTTGAGGTCTATAGATTCCCCTTTCGAATCTTCAGAAAAGACAAAGTGGACACTTCCCCCAGTTGTGGTGACTTGGTCCCACTATGCATATTTTTTCAGAGATCTTTGTAGATTCAAACACCCATTTGGCTAAAATAGGCCCTGGTGCAATTTTCCAGAATTTTCCTGAAACTGGACTAAGTCGCCCAGTTTGGCACAAGCATCTCGCCAGGTTTAAAAATTAGTATTTCCAGAATTTTAGAGTTGCTTCAAATATGCAACACACTTCTAGGTTCACACCTTTTATTTCAGCCCTCTATTTAGTTTTGTTTGCATTTCTAGGTTATTTAGTATATGTTTGCATATCACAATGTGTTTTCAAACATCTTGCAATTCATTAATTTTGCATTAATAATTCATCTCTTTTATCAGTTTATTGCACTTAGACATTACAATTAGGCATATTGCATCATTAATAATTCATCTCTTTTATCAGTTTATTGCACTTAGACATTACAATTAGGCATATTGCATCATTAATAATTCATCTCTTTTATCAATTTATTGCACTTCGACATTACAATTAGGCATATTGCATCCCTTTTACATTAATCTTGAATGAGGACATTTCCCATTTTGGCCCATCTCTTTCCTTTTAGGTGAAAAACCCTAGAAGTGTTAGAGAGCATTAGGGTGCCAAAATCTTTGTCCACACATGCACATGGTATTAAGGGTAAATATTTAAAAATATAGGTCAACACCAAAATAATTATGCCTACTAATTTTCATGTGAATTAAGGACAAAAGAAAACACCTCAAATGCACAAGGGAAAGAAAGATGTACCTCATTAGACTACTACTCTATACAAAGAAGTCTTAGTGTAGAGTTTTTATTTTCCTTAAATAATAGGTTATATTAATTTTTTCCTACACATATTATTAATCTTTCTTAGGTTAATTAGACTTGGTTATTATGAAGAAACATGGTATAATCCATCAATTACATATGTTTCTCTCAGCTACACTTGGATAGTTGAGTCTTACACCCTCTTTTAGATTTATATTCACCTCTCAATCATTTTTTGTCTCCATCTAAATAGGCATAACCATGCAATTTATTATTTATCATGTAAGTAAAATTCCCACCTATTTTGGGTAGTTGGAGTTATTACACCTCTTGGATGTCTATGTCCCTATTTGTGTTATATACACAACATTCACCTCTCTTCTATATTAGTCAAAAAGAGTAAGGTGAGCATTGCTTATACTCTATTGCATTTTGTCTTTTACATTCTCTCTTTTTAGAATTATATCTCCATTCTGCTATTTTGATCTTTGATCATCTATCAACTAGAGTGTGTGATTAATGAATAGCATTAGATTCTTTCTCATATTCTCATTTCTCATAGAACCAAACATGTTACTAGAGATAGTTTGTCTAGTATAGTTCATTTTGTAGTCCTATTTTTTTAGGGATTTGAGACTAATTAGTTCCAATATTTTTCTTTAATAAATTTAGTATACTCTTTTCTTTCATCCTTCGATGATCTAAAGAACCAAAATAGTTTAAAAGGAAAATAAGCATTTGTATTACTTGGTTTGCATAATGTGTTCTTATGAGGTCTCGATAATTATAGATTTTTTGTAAGATCCTAGAGGCTTTTTTAGTTATTTTGTAGCATCTATAAGGCTTGAGAAAGTCAAGATTGACTTTGGTTTCACCAAAATCAAAGATCAAAGGACCCAATTACAAATAAGAGTTTGAAGCATGGTTCTAAAAGGGAGTGGTCAAATTGGAGCACTCTCTACCCTAATGGACCTTGCTATCACACTTAGAAGGCCCAAAAACATAAATATTGGTTATCAAATCATTGAATTCAATGAAATTGACTTAAGGAAAAAAATTGCCTCATGATTTGTATGGCTTGTCATACTATACAGACTATGCAAATTTTTTATAAAAAAAAACACTATGCATTATTACATAGGCATGCACTGTTCAAGTGGCGCCACCAAGTAGTCCCACAACACCACCCAAACTATGTAATCACCAAGCTAGCCGCCCTCTTGCCACTCACATGCATCACAAACCTACCACCACAAATGCAATAGACCCACCACCACCATCAGAGGCCAAACAATGGCGTGCTACTAGCAGCGCTGGCACCAAGCTCGTTCCCCCTACCTACTCAAAAGATTGTGAGAATATTCAAATTAAACTATTTTTCCTATATATCAACAGTTTTGTGGATTATTTTGGTAGTTTATCATTCACATGGGTAGTTTTGTTGTATGATGGCAATTTTTATCAATTTGGAGGGTGGTTTTGGAATATGGTCAATGAACAAAATATTTAGGTAGTGTCTTTGATATAATTTATTGATGAATTTATCATGATGTTATGTTGACATTTTTCTTTTTATAGGCCAACTTTGGGAGGCTTGTTCTCAGCCATACAAAGGCTTTTTTTGGCACATTTTTTATTTGGGGTATAATTTTATGTCTATGCTATGGTAAAATTGTTTTTGTTATTTGATGCTTCAATTTTTCTAAAAATGAATATTTTTCTAAAATTTTATACACAATTCTCATTTTGAGACCTTTTGGGAGACTTTTGCAAATGGACTCCTTTTTGGGTTCTATTTTTTTAGATTTCATAATTTTTTGTGTACTCCATAGTGGTTCTCTCAAATTGATCTCAAATTATACTTGATCTATAATTTCATTATTTTGTCTATTTTGGGCCCCATTAGAGTCTAAAAATCTAATGTTTTTTTTTTGAATTGTACTAATCACAAAGTGCCAACATTCTAATTTTCAGCTGGGTCATTTCAAAAACTAGTGAAAAGGGTGGTGTCTTGTGAGCCTCATTTCTCTCTTCTTTTTTTTGCACAAGAACAATCTACTTTTCTACATTAAGGGAAAAATAATAGTTTATGTCCTAACACCATATAACTATTTTGAATAAAAAAATAAAATGGCAATCTACCTCAATAGGTAAGAATTGTATAGAGTTATGATGGGACTCGAAACAAAACCCACACAAGATGAAAAAAAAAACCAAAATGGTTCAATAAATATGATGAAGCATTTGGTACTCTATGCATGTCAATGCCTCCTAACATACTATTTCACATTGAATCTAGCATTGCACCAAATGATGTGTGGACCACATTGGAAAACCTTTTTGGTAAGTAGGATGAATAAAGGCGTCATCAATTAGAGAATGAACTGATAAGGTTAAGTCTAACCAATTTTGACACTATACAAGACTTCTTCGCAAAATTAAAATTCATTAGATTGCAATTGCAATAGTGTGGAATTAAGAAGGATGATAAACAACTAATCTTAAGTATTATTTCTAGGCTTGGTCTTAACTTTTATGTATTTTTTTTATAATTTATTCCACAAAATGTTTTGTAGGTTCCACATACAAATGTCTTATCTAGATGATTTTGATGCAAAATTCACTAAGGAGAAAGATGTTGGAAGATTATCATTGATGCTATTGTTGGCAACATGAGAATGAGGGATAAGCACAAGGTATATTACTATGTGTTGCAATGTTGTCATTGATGTCAACATTGTATCTTGATGTGCAAATCATGGTGCAAATCATTGCAGATTTTTTTGGTTGGTTCTAACAAGTTTTGAAGTGTGTGTGGAAGACATCTTTGCAAGATGGTTTGATCTGGTAAAATTGATTGTGATGGAAAATTGATCAAGTGTCAACTCTGTTAATTTTGTTAACAGAGCTCTAGTTTTTGGTTTTGCATCGGTTGGCGAATGAAAATTTCATTTTGTGCTTCTAACATTATTTTGTTGGTTGTTAGAAGTATCTTATTCTAGAATTTCATCATTTTTTGGCTTTTGGTTTGAGAGATATAAGTAACAGAAGTTCGGTCTAGAAAGTTACAGTCATTTCCTATATAATGTATATGAGTGCTCGAGAGTTTTTACTTCTCTACGGATAAGTTTTTGGCTTTGCAGTCTTAAGGAGATATTGACAAATGCCAATAGAGTATGAATTCCAATTGGCATGATGTTTTGAGGTACACGTGTCTAAATATTGATACATAGTTGAAGAATTTTTGTATTAGGTCTTATGCAATGCCGACCTAATAGGTGTGAAGGTATGCAAAGGTTAAATATATATTGTGGTGTTATATGAGAGTTATTATAGGTCCATGCTAACCTATTTCAAAGTTTTTTGAGATTTGAATTTTGGCACGAGGCATATGTGAAAGGATTTGAGCTGACAAGTTACACTTTCTATATTTTGGATGTTACATCTTATTAGGTCGGCCTAGTTGATGTTATCCTTGAAGCGGATATATATGACATTATTTTTGGTGTTTTGAAGAAGTAAGAAATAAGATACATGTATGTGATGTGAATGATGTGAATATTATCAGAGCAATGCGAGTTTAAGTTGTGAATGTTGAGTAGAAGATTAGAGTGATGTGAATGTAGAGAAAAACAGAGTGTTAAATCAAAATCAAATGAATTGTGTAGAGTTGGTTTATTGAGCTTCATTGGAACTGTAATTCATGCATATGATAGATGCAATTGTAACTGTGAACGGGCGAAAATACGTGTTAGAAAATGAGCATCAAACAAAATAGTGCAAACAACAAATATAAACACCCTACACCTCAAGATTGGGCAAATGATTAACTTAACAAAACAAAATGGAACCCTTTACATTGTTGAGTTGTCCTTTGGTTGGCCCTTCGATCTTTGATGTAGTGTATGCTCCTTTGATGGCAAGAGATGCAAAATGGATGGAAAATAGGTGATAATGGATGCACATGCAAGTATTTAGCTAAGTATGGCTCAAGAAAAAAATTTGCAAGAGTTTGGCTAGCATAATGATCTCCTCCCAAAATGAGAGAAAATAGGGGGTATTTATAGAGAATTTTGAATTCTCTAGAGAAATGGATGGTTGGGATTAAACCAACAAGGCCAAGATGTAGGGCTATGGTGAGTTGAGAACTCACAAGCCCTCACATTTTGACATGTGGCATGTGAAGTGGTTTGAAAAGGATGATGTGTACATGAGTTGGAAGGAGAGTACATGACATGGAGGTACTACATAGTATCTTGGGATTGGGACAAAATCTCCTTATAAAGGAGGTCCTTGTCCCCATGTGGGTGAGAGGACATGTGAGGAATTAAAAATTTCTCAAATATCCTCATGGGGATGAGAGAAAGAATTAAAAATTCTTTGGAATGCATTGGGGGATTAAATGTGAATTAAAAATTCACATGGGGAAAGGAGTGCTTTCTCCAAAAGGAGAAAGCCTTTAATAGGGTTGACTTAGGACACATTTCATAAATGACATGGAGATTAGGTTGACCTAATTAAGTGATTAAGGTTGTGCAAATACTTGATTAGACAAATTAATGACATATTAGAGGCAAGTGGGAGATTAGGAAGAGTTCACATGTGACAAGTCAAAGATCACATGGGGAAGAGAAAAAAGAATTTAATATTCTTTGGAAGGATAAAAGGAATTAAAAATTCCTTGAGAGGTTGATTAGGCTAGTTAATGAAGGATTAAAAGATAGTTAGGTGGCTAAGAGAGATTAGAGACCAACTTGCAAAATTTGGAGGATGTGACACATCCTACTCAAGGATTAGGCATGTGCACATCTCTAATGATGAGATTAGGAGAATAATTAGGATTAAGAAAGGGATGTGACATGTGAGGAATTAAATAAATGTCATATTTATTTAATTCATTTGATGAAAAGGAGGATTAAAGAGATAAGGTATTTATTTATTAATTAAATACCTTAGGGATTTGGCAAAATTAAGGATACTAATTAAATAATAGCGATATTACTTAATTAACGCAAATAAAGGGATGCTTAGATGAAAGAGGATAAATTTGGATAAATTAAGTGTCCAAATTTAGGTGTCTACATTTTTCCCCTCTTTGAGATGGTGTTACGAAGTAGCATCATTTCAAAGAATATTAAAACATAGAACCTAGACGAAGATGGTTAGATTGGGAAAGATGCCCCAATCATTCAAAGGAGTGACTAGGAAGGGAAAAAATGATAAAAAATAGGGATGAAGGATGCTCCCTCGAGAGGACATGTGGGTTCAAGAGAAAACAGGTGTGCTCTCGAAAGATGATGCAAGGGGTATATGAGGAAGATGATGCGAAGGAAGGGATGGGTAAGAAAGGATGAAAAGGCGGCTGGAGATTGGGAGGGGAGAGTGATGAAGGATGAATGGATGGGGGGGTTTTGATAGATGAGAGGATGGAGATGAAATGCAATCCAAATGCAATTTTCCATCGTTAGAAGCACTAATTTTTGTTATAGCAGAAGACATGATACACCCAGGTATAAAGGACCAAGGCAGATTAGTGTCTAATGCATGAAACAAACACATCACACAAGAAGGCTATCCCAACACCCCAAAGTCACAATGACCTTGGTCGGGACAGGTATTGGGATAAGCACAAGCACACAAGGATTCTCCAATGTAACACAAGACCTCAGGGATCTTGGTGGGTACTACGTGGGACAACCAAGAAGACAACGACAAAGAAAAGATCAAGATACATCCCTATGTTGAGTAGCCAAAGCACACCATGATATGATGGGTCAAGGCGACCATGACAAGTGATGATAGGGAGCTCAAATGATAAACAAAAGTCAAAAGCATCAAAAGATCGCAATCAATTTCAAACGTCCTTTGCCATAGGATCAAGGGGATGGATGTGATTGATGAGGTTTGTTAGGAAGGATGCATCTTGTTGAGACTGATGATGGATACTAAACTAAAAGATCAATATGACGCAGGATATTCAAAACCAATTGGATCTGTTGATACAAGTGGATCTTGTTTGCTAAGAACCAGCTAGATAAGTGCATAGCTTGACGGCACGACACAAGAGACATGACACAAGATAGGAGACTGACACATCCTAGCGACCTAGGGGCTCAGGGGCCGATCAAAGATTAGCCTTTCCTATGTGAAAGTGAAGAGCCCTTGTAGTTCGATAAAACGCTGATGACAGACCATGATGGAGACTTTGATGGATGATAAAGATAGGATGGAGAAAAGGAGCAAAGTGGACAATGAAGATCGATGATAGATGATAAAAGAGCAGATGGACAAAGCCAAAAGATTGATGATAGGTGATAAAGGAACCCTAGGGGTAGATCAAATGATCGACCTTGCCTACATGAAAGCACAGGGGCAACGCAGTTCGATGAAAGGCTGACGACTGACCAGGGATAAAAGCGGGAAGAGGACGATGGAGACCTCGATGATGGATGACGATGATGGATGATAGAGGATCCCCAGGAGCGGATTAAATGATCGACCTTGCCTATGTGAAAGCGCAGGGAAAATGTAGTTCTACAAAAGACCAACAATAGACAATGGATAAAGGATGATGAGATAACCCTGATAAGGGGATAAAATGATGGGACTGACACGATGGGACAAGATAGACCTGTTAGATTGGATTGAAGGATGGTGATGATTACACGAAGCTCGGGGATGGGATAGTTATCCAAATCATCAAAAGATGAATTGGGAGGATGATACAAGATGGATAGATGAATGATGAGAAAGGATAGGAGATTGAAAAGATGTGCAAAAGAAATAGAAGTGATGATGATGAGGTAGATAGCATTGAGTTGCATGGGGAGTAGCCTATTGCTAGAGACCAATGACAAGGGATTATAAGATGGGATGAGGAGAAGGAGATGAGAATGGGGAGATGAAAAAGATTGGTTGGATTGATGGATAGGAAGATAAGGATTTGGATGAGGAAAAGGTGACCAGATGGATAGATGAAAAGGGATGCTATGATGGAAGGATAGGAAGATAAGGATGGGGAGATGGATATAATGATAAGGAGATGAGGATAGGAAAATGGAAGGGATTGTTCTGATGGAATGAATGATGTCTCCAAGGACTATATCACAAAGGAAGATAGATGCCCCCACTCTAGATATGTCATGTGCGAGGAGGCATGAAGGATGCAATAGAGAAGGATAGGAAAATAAAGGAGTGAGATGGATGAAGATAGGATGCATGGATAAGGAAGGGAGATTGAAGGTAGCATGATGGGTGGATAAGGAAGGTAGACGAGTGCGAATGAGGATTAGGATAGTGTGCGGATGAGGGGAATGTATGCTAAGAGGTGTCCAAATCATTTTTATATGTTTTCCCCTATCGTTATCAAGATCACAGGGAGGATGGAAGGATTGGGATAAATGAGATATGCCAAGCAAGATGTGTAAGATAGGTAGGATGGAAGGGATGAATGAAAATGACGTATAGGAGGAAGATGGGTGCATAGTTGGAAGCATAGCATGAAGCATAGCAGATGGAGGGAACGCATATCAGGAAGTTGCCCCCAAGTACAGATGGGGATTTACTACGACTGCTTGCCGTGTTTTCATCATGGTACTTATCCAAGGCGCTTGTTTGCCAAGTTTTCACCATTGGACAGATTATTCTCTTTACTATTTTATTTTATTTTTTATTTTTTATTTTTTTGGATTTTTTTGACTTTTTTGGAATTTTTGACTTTTTAGCATTTTTTTGACTTTTTTGGAATTTTTGACTTTTTTTTTGACTTTTTGGATAGCATGCGGAAGGAGACGGATAAGGATAGGGAGGAAAATAAGTGGATTTAGAAGACATGCGATAAGGATATGGATGAAGGACTCGAGCATCAAGTTCTATATGAGGTATTAAGAGCCCATGTTCGAACGACTGTTGGATGTTGGTACAACCTTATTAGGATAAATGGATTATGCAAGAGGATGAATTAGAGGGATTTGATGGGGGAGATAGGTGGAGTAATGGATGGGATGCTGGAAAGGGTATGGGTAGAATGATGGGGTGGTGAGTTCAGGTTCAACATTGGCACATGTGGTGGTGGATGTGAAAAGATAAGAGGATTAATGGATGGAGAATGTGAGGATAATGGAGGAGATGGAATAGTGAATTTTGGGCCATAGGGACCCAAAAAAATTTTAGGAGAGGGTGGATGAAAATGATTAGCTTTTGGATGAGCAATGTTGGATGTTGTTACAGATTTTTCATTTGAAGGAATTACATCTTTTTTCTTTGGGATCCACGTGGTTTTGATCTTTGCTTTGGTGGGCCTTTGTGGTCTACGGATTTGATTTTGATGTTGGATTTTCTTTTTCTTTTCTTCAACATGTCATTTACATTCATGTGGATCTTTAGATTTAGGCACTTTTGCTTTGGCATCCAAAGTGCTTTTACTAGCAATGGGATGGGTGTGAGGAGATGGATGATGTAGAGCGATGGAGGTAGGATTATGAGGATTACGTGTAGATGGAGAATGTGTGGGTATGTGCCTTTGTTGATCTTGATTGGGGGGCATGTGAGAGGGATGTTTATGATGGATGACATGGATAGGTGTTGGATGGATGAAAGGATGAGATGG